>CM048755.1:426164922-426434922 GCA_026315105.1 Locusta migratoria | reverse complement strand
CGGAAACTGGTTTGATGCAGCTCTCCTTGATGTCTAAGAATGTGTCCTACCAATCGATTCCTTCTTTTAGTCAAGGTATGCCAGAAATTCCTTTTCTCCCCAATTCTGTTCAGTACCTCCTCATTAGTTACACGATCCACCCACCTAATCTTCAGCATTCTTCTGTAACACTACATTTCAAAAGCCTCTGTCCTGTTCCTGCCCACACTGTTTACCGTCCATTTTTCGCTCCCATACAAGGCCACACTCCACACAAATACCTTCAGCAAGGTCTTCCTTACACTTAAATTAATATTCGATGTTAAATTTCACTTTTTCAAAAACGCCTTTCTTCCCATTGCCATACTGCATTTTATATCCTCTTTACTGCTACCATCGCATGTTATTTTACTGCCCAAATAACAAACCTCATCTACCACCTTTGTTTCATTACCTAATCAAATTCCTTCACCATCGTCCGATTTTCTTAGACTGCACTCCATTACTCTCGTTTTGCTCTTGTTAATGTTCATTTTGTACACACCTTTCAACACACTGTCCGTTCCGTTCAACTGCTCTTCCAGGTCTTTCGCTGACTATGAGATAATTACAATGTCATTGGCAAAACACAATGTTATTATTTCTTCACCTTTTGCTTTCCTTTATAGCTTGCTCAATGTACAAATTGAATAGCACTGGAGAAAGGCTACAACCCTGTCTTACTCCCTTCCCAACCTCTGTATTCCTTTCATGCCCTTCAACTCTGATAACTGCAGTCTGGTTTTTATACAAGTTGTAAATAACCTTCCATTCCCTATATTTTACTCCTGCTAATTTCAGAATTTGTAATAATGTATTCCAATCAACATTGTCAAAAACCTTCTCCAAATCTACAAAAGGCAAGATATGTAGGTTTGCCTTTTCTTAATCTAGCTTCTAAGATAAGCCGTAAAGTGAGTATTGCCTCCCGTGTTCCTACATTTCTCCTGAACCCAAACTGATCTTCCCTGAGGTCAGCTTCTACCAGCTTTCCCATCCGTCTGTAAATAATTGGTGTTAAAATTTTGCAACCATGACTTATTAAACTGATGGTTCTGTAATTTTCACACCTGTCTGCACCTGCTTTCTTTGGAATGAGGACTATTACATTTTTTCTAAAATTCCGAGGGTATGTATCCTGTCTCATACATCTTACGCGCCGGGTGAAATAGTTTTGTCATGGCTGGTTCTCCCAGGTACTTCAGTAGCTCTGAGGGACTGTCATCTACTCCAGGGGCCTTATTTCGACTTGGTTTTTTAGGGCTCTGTCAAATTCTTCTCTCAGTATAGTATCTCCTATTTCATCTTCATCCATTTCCTCTTCCATCTCTACAATATTGTCTGTAAGATCGTTTACTTTGTAGAGCCCCTCTATATACTGTTTCCACCTTTCAGCGTTCCCTTCTTTGCTGAGAACTGGTTTTTCATCTGAGTTCTTTATATTCATACATCTGCTTTTCTTGTCTCCAAAGGCCTCTTCTGTTTTCCTGTAGGCGCTATCTATTTTTTTTTCCTATTTATACATTCTTCTACTGACTTGAATTTGCCGTCTATCCACTCCTGCTTAGCTGTTTTGCACTTCCTGTCAATCTTATTTCTTAGTCGCCTGTACTCCATTTTGCCTGTTTCATTTACTGCGTTTTTATATTTTCTCCTTTCATCAATTAAATTATTTCCCGTGATATCCAAGGATTTTTTGGAGGTCTTGCCGTTCCACCTATTTTGTCCTCTGCTGCCTTCACTATTTCATCTCTCAATGCTACCCATTCCTCTTCTATTTTATTTCAATTGTTGCCTAAAGCTCCCTCTGATATTCTTAGGAACTTCAGGTTCCTCAATTTATCCAATTCCCTTCTCCTTACTTTCCTACCTTCCTGCAGTTTTGTTTTTTCCTTTTTCAGTTCATGACCAATAAGTTATAACAGGAATCTATATCTGCCCCTGGGTATGTCTTACATTTTATAACCTGGCGAAATCTGTCTTACCATTATAAAATCTATCTGGTACCTTCTGGTGTCTCCTAGTCTCTTCCATGTATACAACTTTCTTTCGTGATTCTTAAACCAGGTGTTTGTTATAACTTAATTATGTTCCGTGCAAAATTCTACCAGGCGACTTCCTCTTTCATTCCTCCTGCCCAGTCCATATTCACCTATTTTTCCTTCTCTTCCTTTTCCTACTACCGAATTCCAGTCTCCCATAACAATTAAGTTTTCCTCTCCCTTAATTGTCTGAATAATTTCCTTTACCTCCTCATACATTTTTCGATCTCATCATCGGCAGAGCTAGTTGGCATGTAAACCTGTACTACAGTGGTCGGTGTTGGCTTCGTGTCTATCTTGAGTACAATAATACGATCACTGCGTTGCTCATAGTATAGTTTACCCGTGTCTCTATTTTCTTATTCATTATCAGACATACTCCTGTAATACCCCCAACTGATTTTGTACTTTTAATCCTGTACTCACCTGACCAGAAATTCTGTTCCTCTTTCCACCGAACTCCACTAATCCCCACTAAATCTAAATTCAACCTATCCATTTCTCTTTTTTAAATTTTCTAACTTCCTTGCCCGATTAAGGGATCTGACATTCCACGCTCCGATCCGTAGAATGCCAGTGTTTTTCCTGATGATCACATCCTCCTGAGTAGTCCCCGCTCGGAGATCCGAATGGGGGATTATTTTACCTCCGGAATATTTTACTCGAGAGGATGACATCACATATTCATACAGTAGATGCATGTCCTCGGGAAAAGTAACGACTGTAGTTTCCCCTTGCTTTCAGCCGTTCGCAGTAACTGCATGGCAAAGCCACATTAGCTGATGTTACAAGGCCAGCTCAGCCAAACATCCAGACTGTTGCCCCTGTACCTACTGGAAAGGCTGCTGCCCCTCTTCAGGAACCAAACGTTTGTCTGGCCTCTCCACAGATAGCCCTCCGCTGTGGTTGTACCTACGGTACTGCTATCTGTATCGTTGAGGCACGCAAGCCACCCCACCTCGCCAATGTCTGTGGTTCATAGGGGTGGAGATATACTTAGGAGGAAGCAATATTTTGGTAGACTTTTCAGGAAATGCACGTTCTGGGAATTTTGACAGTATCTTGTACCGCGATACAGGCCACCTCTCTTGCAGCATCTGCCACCGGAGTTTCCTAACATCTCTCTGACGCTTTCTTGCGTACTAAATGAACCCGTAACAAAGCGTGCTGCTCTCCGTTGGATCTTCTGTCTTTCATTAGCCCTACCTGGTACGGATCCACATTGATGAGCAATACACTAGCGCTGGCCAAAAATGGTTTGTAACCTAATTCAGTTGTTGAAGGGTTACACTTCGTGAGGAATCTTCCAATGAATCTGTCTGGCATGTGCCTTACCAACGATTGATTTTATATGGGGTTACGTGGTACCGTGCCGCGCGGGAGTAGCCGAGCGGTCTGGAGCGCCACGTTACGGCCTCCCGCGTCGGAGTGTCGAATCCTCCCTCGGGCATGGATGTGTGTGTTGTCCTTATGTTAGTTTAACTTAGTTTAAGTAGTTTGTAAGCTAGGGACTAATAACCAAGCAGTGAAGTCCCATAGATTTACACTCACTTGAAAATTTTTGAACGTGGCACCGTTCATTAGCTCTTACTATTGTTTCCATATATTGTTGCATTTTAGTTACAGAAAAAACATTTAACAGCATAAACACATACTTCATGTAGGGCGATAACCATTTTCTCGCCAGTCTATTAATGTGAAATAAGTTTAGCGGAACTTCTTCTGACATTCTTTACGTTGTATTTTTGGATTCTCTTCGTTCAGATAACATCTTCCAAGCGGCCTTACGTATGATGCCACAATGCTAGTAATACCATTTTGATGAGGATCTCGATAGTTGAAATGGGGGAAAGTGAAACTTACTTATTTTAATCGAGCCTTGATCTCATCTATATTGTGGAGTCTTCAATTGTTAGCCCCCACACTTTTTTTACCAAATTTATAATACCTTAATGTCGGCATTTTTCTTATCAACTGATCCCTAGTTTTTAATGAAGTTATGCCATAATGCCTTATTTCCGAAATTCTATTCATCGCTTCTGCATTTTTATGGGATCAGTCCATCTAGTCTTCAGCAATCTTCTGTAGTAACGAATTTGAAAAATATTCAATCATTATGTGTCTGCGTTGTTCATAGTTAACGAATCCGTTCCCGGTGAAGCAACACACCGAACATTCAGCCCAACTGTTACTAGGAGGCAAAGAGCACAAAATACCAGATGGGTTAACAGGTTGTATCAGCAAAAACTCCTCCACACTGATGTCAGTAGCGGTACTGGACACACATTGGCGGCAGGGTAATGGCTTCTCCTCTATTCATAAGAATAGTAGTGCCGCATTGGGTCATGCTGATCCCCACCTGGTACCGCAAGAGTTAATTTATATCCGATATTAAAACAGTTCTCTTTCGGTGAAACTTTCCTTGAAACTGTGAGTCGTATCAGCTGTATGTCTGGTGTAGTTCATTATTTTGGTGCCCAAATGCCAAAAGTCTTTTATACTTTCAACGACTTATTTTCTTACCGAGTTACCTAAACATTAGCCAACTTCTATTACATGTCGTTGTCATTGTTTTACATTTGTTGCTCTTCTTTTTATAATCTCTTTTCAGCACACACACGTCACAGTTTACTGCTTGTCCAATGTACACTGTAATCACAGTAGCTAGGATGGATGTTTCAGTATCAAAAGTACTCAGACTACCACTCGACTTGGGTAGCGCTAGAACTGCGCGCCTAAGCCTGGCACTTTTTCGCACGCCTCAGGCAGATGGGCCCTCATTCCACCACAAGCAGATGGTTGTCTGCTCTAGCCGTGGGAATGGTAGGCTCCAATCACTAATCCTTAAAAGTGGAAGTCATGGATTTGCTTCAAACTTCGTACACCTTTAGTAGCCCATTAAAACAACATACTGCGCAACTAGGCCGAGACGCTAATATTAATTTTGGTGAAAATCGCAAGAGAATTTTTACCCGTCAATGATGCAGCTTGTGTCAGAGTTCATGGTGATCAAATGGTTAGCGTGTGAGCTTTACAAGACTAACAAGCATGAAACAACAGTTAGACACCCGCCCAAACTTAATTTTAATCGATAGTTTGGATCACTGATCGTATTTAGTCTAATGACATTTGAAAGGCACAATACCGAATAATGTTATTCGCAAAATTATTTATCGAGGTTGGACTTTTACTCTCCAAGCGTGTCCCTCAACCCAAAAAGTTTAATTAAAATAGTTATACACCAATAACATAAATTCAGTGAAACTTCTTTCACATACAGTGTTTTTTTTTTTTTAAATTATATTTCCTTTGAAATGCCATATTAGTTACGAAAATAATACAGATTAAAAATCTGAGCGGGCGACGAACCATAGCTCGAACGCTAGCCACGTCCCTCCTCCTACGTGTAGTTCGGTTCTTTGCAGGCGTTTTTCCCGGATTTGTCACAGTAGTGAATCTTATTACCTCCACGTTGTTTCAATGGTCTACTAAAAGTGTACAATGTTTGAAGCAAATCCGTGATTCCAATTCCGTGACCACCTCTTGTCAGTAAAACTTCTAACCGCACGATTCAACTGATGAATGAGGTTGACGAGAAAGTAAACGGCAAAGTCTCCTGCACTACCTCTTGCCAGGCTTTTGGCCATAGTTTTCAAAGTTTAGAACTAGGTCGTTTACATGGCGAACCATGCAAATTTCACGTTTCCTTCAACCTCCATCCATCCCCCTCCCTTGTCTAGTACAGAGGCATAGTCCTATTCGTGTGTACTTGGTTCTAATATCTAGTTTTCGTTTTATTTTTTTTACTTCACATAAGAGACTAAAAGTCCTGCATTTTCCCTGTCATTGCTAGAATGTAGCCATTAGAAGCTAAATTTTTAATAACACTTAATCAAAACAATGAATCCGATATTAGGTACATATTCAGAAATTGTAACGGGAACACAACTTCAGGATGTAATAGTGTAGGTGTGAGATTGACGCTTCCACGCTTGAAAATTGGTATTTTTTTGAGTAAATACGGTCATTTAAAGTGTGACGGAACTCCTAAAAATGTAATTTCCTCTCGAGTAGCAGGCCAGCCCACGCAGTGTATCGTAATTTGGTTGCGGCGGCGGCAGCATCCCCACGGCGCTCCGGTCCCCACCACAGTTTCCTATCCCCACCACCACGCCATGGCGCACCCCCACCATCGCCCCCTTCCAGCAGACAGCAAAAGGCTCATTCGAGTTGTGACTACCGGCGATAGCGTGCCGTACCGTGTCAATATTCTCGCGAGAAGTGACAATTCGGATCTAGGCGAAGCTGGCCTCCGTTCATTGCTTTCCATTTTGCTACGACCAGTTAATTTGTAAGGTAAGTTACACATTACATATTTATCAGCTTGCCACTCTGTTAGTTCTATTTCGACGCCAAAGACATTGTGGTGGTTCATTAGTCAAAACAAAAAGTTTGAAATTCACCATTAGATGAAAGTGCTGATATCACTGGTTTTGACTACTGACTACAACAAGTGAATACAGCGTAAGTCTAAATATATCCGATAGAGTAATGTTTAGTTAATTAAAGATACAATCATCGTGAACGATTGGTATGTGTGCAACCTACGTAGAGGACGTACTGCAAAACGTAATTAATATATGATTAGCTACAACTTGCCCTTAGGCATATTAAAACAAACCAATAGGAAACTTCGCTTCATTGGAAGGCCATCATCCCCATTGCACACATGATTTTCTGTCTTGCGCACATTGCAAGTTAACAATGTGTAACATCCCAGAGACGTTTCATTGTTATTGGCATATCATCAATGCTCGTTGGCGTTTATTACTTATTTTTTCATGTTTTGAAGTAGACAGGATTTTACCTCGTTTCCAACCTCCAAAACGGTTTGCTTACACTCTTCGCGATTTTTCGGCATTCAGAAAAATGCGTTTTTCCTTGCTGCATTAGCTTTCTTTACATAACTCCATACAAGTGGTCTTCATAAATATTTTAAATCGACTGCAGTGTGGTTGCCGGAGATAACACCACATTGTTGCATGCTCTTCTGTGTGCAAGAGCAGTATTGCACCTTTCTAAAACTTTGTGCCATTTCAAGTAGTTATTCAAAACGTAATTTTCCCACCGATTTCATTTGGCACATTTTCTGTACTAATCTTATCTCAATGGAAAGTTCATTTTTAGCTAGGCAGAGCTGGTGCGTACTCTGGGAGAAACAGTGAGGGGTGGGGGAGTGATTTAAATACAGCTACCCTGGAATTCGCACTTGTTAAAAGAATTGCGTACCCTTTTTACGTATGGTTGACAAATGAAAACCTTAAACGACGGATTTAGACGGATCAGTCATGGGGCATACTTGGTAAGTTGAGGCAGTGACAAATACTCATTTCCGCTTCAAAACCAATTCTCTTGTAAAACAATGAAGGTATTTAGAATTAGATTGCGTTTGGGTTTCCTTTCACGTGAGAATAGGATATTTTTCTGATTCACGAAATTCTTATCTTCCGTCGAATTATTTCAAAAGTCTGTGAAGTAATTGTAATAATAATAATAATAATAATAATAATAATAATAATAATAATAATAATAATAATAATACTTATTATTATTATTACTTAGTTATTATTTTTTTCTTGTGGAGTGGGTTTTCGTAAATCAAGGTTTCAATGGTAGTAGTGACAGATCGGGTGAATTTAATGAAAACTGTCACGAAATGTTAGCGTGTCTATGAAGAAATCAGACGAGAGATAAGAAGGATAAATAGGTGTGTGCCTGGGAGAGTTAGCTGTTGTATAATGGGCATGGATTCGTAACGGTGTCATTCGTTGGCGTCGTAATTCAGATTTATTTGAGGAGAATGGAGACGTTATTCGGTAATAGAGCCTACTGTGTACTAGTAAGGAAAGTGCTGCTGAACTGCTCTGGAGTGTGAGTCACATTAAGCATCGCTCCACGATATCTCTTATAGCGGTAACGCACTTATCACGCTTGCAACGGTACCGTATTTCAGCGCTTCTGTCCTATTACGGTGCCTGTTTTTATATATTGCTCCAACTACATTTAACAAAGATATTCGAAAACCTCGGCTAGCAAGCTTTAAAGTTTGTTGAGGTCCATTTGCAAGATTTTATTCGCGCCAGATCAAACTCGGTGAACGGTAAATGCACTGTTGTCTTCAATACAGCAACTATTTCTGAGCTGCAAGCTTAGCACATACAGCTTCACCACTAAAAGAAAATGCGTGTATGTGATCTAAAGGTGGCCACAGTGGCCGAGCGGTCTGCGGCGCGCCAGCCACAGTCAGCCCGGCTCTACGGTCGGGGGTTCGTATCCTCCCTCGGGCATGGCTGTTTATGTCGTCTTTTGTATAAGGTAGTTCATAAGTAATTTGTACGTTTAGGGACTGGTGACCCCACAGTTACGTCCCTTAAGCTTAACAAATATTTGAACATTTATGGTGTAAAGTAACTCATAGCATCAGTTTGTAAAGATGACTACCGTATATCACACATGGATTACACAAGGTTATTTACGAACACAAATAGAAAGTAATCAAGAATTTTTTGGCTGGTTTATATTTTTTCTGACTTAGTACGAAAGCTGCTATCAGAAGGTCGTAACAAACTTGTTCCTCTCTCTTAAGGTTTATCATCGCACAACAAGAGTTCATAATCATCTTCTCAAAGGTTTTGTTGGAAATTGTTTGTAGATGTAAAGACAAACTGATTACAATTTCAGAAACGGTGGACGAGTTCTTCAAAAGAATGAACTGAACAACAAATGCCGCGGTTGAGTAGCAGAGCGGTCTAAGGCGCCTCTCTGCGGAGCGCGCGGTTACTCGTCGTCGGTGGTTCGAGACCTCCCTCGGGCATGGATGTGTGTGTTTGTCCTTAGGTTAGTTTACCTTAGTTTAAGTACTTTGTAAGCTACGGACTGATGAGCACGCAGTTTGGTCCGATAGATCTACAAACATTTGAATTTTAACAACCAATGGAGCAAGTCAATAATGCATTTGTCCGCCATTATTCAAGAAGTTGCTCGACTTGACATTGATTGAATTGTTGTTAAATGCCCTCGTGAGGGATATCGTGGCCAGCTGGCGCTTTAAATCTTCAAAATCCCGAGCTGTCGCTGGTGCTCCAAAGAGCGGCAACGGGGCGGGGAGGAGGGGGGAGAGGTGGCTTTGCTCGCCACTGTAAAGTTTAGGAAGCACGGAGACAGAAAGGCCATTGACACATCTGTTGGCTTCTGTCTCGTATTTTTCAGCCGACGGGTTATTGGCGTTGTCGAAGATTGGTGTTCCATTGCTTGTGGTGGGCTGGAGTAGGACTGCTGACAGATTGGCGCGCCAACGTCAGAGGGGTTTTTCCGCGGTCATTACCGCTATGGTTCTCCCCTTGCTACCTGCAGGACGGGAATCCAGTGTCCGTTCACTTTTAGGCTTTCCCCTTTCGAGTGGAATCTATTGTCTTGTTTGTGCGTCTGGAAAGCTTCCCTAAAAAGGCGACTGCTGTAGTTCTCCGTAATGTCGGCAGCTTCCGTTATCGGAACAGTCCCACACAGCTCGTGCTTTGCCACGGCCGATTACTACATCTCAAATGTTTGTTAAACTTGAGGGACTTAACTGCGGGGTCATCAGTCCCTAAACTTACAAACTACTTATGAACTACCTTATACTAAAGAAGACACAAACATCCATGCCAGAGGGCGGATTCGAACCCCCGATGGGGAGTGGCCTCCCGCATAGCAGCATAGCGCCTCAATGCGCTTGGCCATTCTGCCGCGGCTTACATTTGTCTCAACATGCAGTGCCGTTCAGTCCAACAAACGTCTCCACATGTAAATGTGGAATATCATCGAGACTGAAAGTAGGTATTTTTTGTCTTTTGCCGATCTGAGACAGTCTTCAATCTTCCGCGTATCGTTATAAATAGTGCAAACGTAGGCTTCCGCGGTTGTTGTACTATCAATAAAATTCTTCCGGGTATGAGAGCGCGTCGTCATTTTATAAACTATACCGACGTTTCGGCCACTGTTGCAGGCGGCCTTCATCAGGGTCTGTCTGACTGCTGAATATACGATAACTTGGGGTTTATATAGCAGCGGATGAGGGATAGGAAGGGGGACGTTGGTTTTCCTTTATTGGTGGTTATATTCTTCACTCCATATTTTCATAATGTTTGGGCGATTCTGTCTTTCCCCCTGGGATTTTATGGCACGACGTTTCCGAAGTTTCTTCTTCTGACTTCTTTCTGTGACACTTCTTTTACTGGTGGCGTACCTATTGTTCTGAACGCTTTTCAGGCGTTGCATTACGATCTTAAGTGCTACGGCTAACATATTGTTCCTGCGTGTATTTCGAGCACTTTATCATTCTTTTCTGCGAAATTTATTATTCCTCTATTTGCTAAATGTCTTTCACCAACTTTGTGTTCCGAATGCGAACACATTTTGCAACACCCACTCACATAAGATAACATGATCGTCATAATAAAATCAGATCTGAAACGGAAAGATTTAGGTCTTCCTTTTTGCCGCGAGCAATTAGAGAATGGAGCGGTAGAGAAATAACATAAATTCGGTTCGATGAACCCTCTGACATACACTTCAATTTGACTTGCATAGTATTTATGTAGATGTAAGTGCAAAATGTAACACCTAAAAAGCGTTCTGAAGAACAATGGGTATTCCACCAGTGAAGTGTCACAAGATCTAACACTCGGCGAAGTGACACACAAGGAAAAAAAAAGTCGGGTACGGTCTTTCTTACACATATTCCCAGGGTTTGGGACAGAATCAACCCCCCCCCCCCCCTCTCTCTCTCTCTCTCTCTCTCTCTCTCTCTCTCTCTCTCTCTCTCTCTCTCTCTCTCTCTCTCTCTCTCTCTCTCTCTCACACACACACACACACACACACACACACACTTGGAAAATACTATTTATAAACCGACAAAGAGATTCTACAGTGTCTAAAACCGGCATTAGAGAAATGGCACCCATTTAAAATGTCGTGAATATACCAAGTACTATGTACATGTGGTGAACTGAGTTTGTTTGTGTATTGCTGTGGTGTGGTTCGGACATGGCCGAAAGAACATGCTCGCAGCCAGCCAGCTATAAATACCTTTTTAATGGGTGAAGTAATAAGGAAAGGAGGTAATTGATTATATTGGGCTGCTGTAGGGCAATGACATAATTCATTGGCGACGATCGAAAATGTGTGTCGGTCTAGATTGGAGCCCGTGATTGCCGATTTGTGTCAGAGGCCGCCTAAACCTCTTGGCTACACGGAACATGTCTCCCTCTCGCCCCCAAGATTATCGTAAATTCAAACGCTTCGGAGGTGACGTCCCTATCGTCCATAGTCTTCTATGTTCGTCGTCCATATTCCCGCATCAGATCGAACGACTTGTGAGATCTGAGGCGGACAGGCGTGCTGAAGACTGCCAAGAACTTACGGCTACCGCTGGCCCAAACTGGTATACCAGGTTCGAATCCCGGTCGTATACCGAATTTCTTCAGTCGCCGATGTATTATGTCATTACCCTATAGCAACCCAAGATAATTTTTTGCCTCGTTTTCCTATTCCTTCTCCCCTTATAATGTAAAACATTTTACACTGGAATTACTGAGATACACAAACAGGACAATAGCTTCAACTAGAAAGAGCAAAGCCTGAGGGTAAAGGGATGTTAGATTGTCGTGCGACAGTCAACAACCGTTGTAGGTAGGAAGGGGAAGAGCTCAACGGTAATGACCACGGGAAAGCCTTGACGTTGGCGCGACAGGTGCATACAGTATAGCTGGGCCGCGGGCCCAGTCCTCTCTACCACCAGCAGTTCAGCGTCATCTTGTTACTGATTCTGGTGGAACGTCATGAAAATCATCACATGTCGCCCGAAGAACCCGGGACAGAAGCCAAGAGGTAGTGTGATCCTGCGTCGGAGGTTCGAATCCTCCTTCGGGCATGGATATGTGTGTTGTCCTCTAGGTTAGTTAAAGTAGTTTGTAAACTACGGACTAATAGCCTGCCGATGCGGAGCGGCCGAGCGCATTGAGGCGCTATGCTACGATGCGCGAGACCGCTTCCCGTCTGGGGTTCGAATCCCCCCTCGGGCATGGATGTTTGTGCCGTCTTTAGTATAAGCTAGTTCATAAGTAGTTTGTAAATTTAGGGACTGGTGACCCCGTAGTTAAGTCCATTTGAACGTTTGAGTAATGTGTGAACAGTAAACACCCAGGAAGGGCAACAAAGCGGGGCATACAAACATCGTCTTGCCGTTATAATGGAAGGATATCCTGTCGTGATGCATAGTGTATTTTTTTAAATTTTTTGTCTTTTCTGTAATATCTCATTTACGAGACCAATGGAGCAACGCTTGCAAGTTGAAAAACATTTATATACATGTTTGAGCTCTTGAAGAAAGTTTACGGACATGATGCATAAGGCTGAAAGTATTTGGAATGCTCGTAAGATTCACAAGTGCATGGCAGTCTATTAAAGCATAGATCAGGAAGACCTAATCTCAACTAACGTAATATTATGTTACGGGGTCATGAACTTCGGTATGCCGTAGACCTTTCAGAAGAAACTTACATCAAAATGGCTCTTCAGTTTGTCTGAAAATTAATGCAATCCTTCATTTGTAGTTGAAAAAGTAAAGTGTGATAGACTTCACCCTTAGGCAACCTACTATGTAGTCCCCGCTTCATGCAACTTTTCCTCCTCAAAATTTTAATGCGTTGAAAAGAGCATTTCTCGTGTGCCTATCTATTCACAAGGATTTAACGCCACGTATTTTATTTGCTGAGATCAATCCTCAGATTTTTAGACCACATCCCATCAATTTGAACGTTCGGCAACACGAATGTTAAGCTAGAGTTGTACGTCTTCCATACAATTTCAGACGAAACAACCACGAAATCATCAGTGTTACTGTATTTAACCGCGTGTGTCCTTTTTTTCTGCTGTGTTTTTTGTCATAAACAAAGAATTAGATTTTGGGCAGACATTTTTGTAGATGCTGTTAAATCTGCAGCATAGTGTATGTAAAAAAAGTGATTAATCAATTTATACTAATGGTGTTAACTGTCGTCGATCTTCTAACGCCAAAGAAAATGTATGATTATCCATGTCACATGTCAGTGTTCTGGTACGGTTTATGAATAGCGGTTATATTGAGAAGTCGAGATATTTTCGTGCGTAATGTCTGATACGTGTATGACGTAGCTGATCCGATTATTGTGACCGATTCAAGTGTCCATAATGCTACCTCTTTAAAGCTGCTGAGGATTCTGCAGCGCGTAGGGGAACAAAGAATCGTTATCTCGCAGGTGATAGCAGCTAATTTTCTCGGGATTCTAGAAGCGGCATTTACCCTCGCTGACCGCTGATAGTGAAAGGCGAACGAGGACAGCCAGCTCAGCAGAGGTGCCGGAGGCTGCTGCTTCAGCGCGAGCGAGACGCAACGGAAGCGCCGATAACTCCGAAATATCAGTAGCGCTGGCAAATCACTTCCGAGAATCCGACCCTGCTCTTGCTGAGATATGCTTCCTCATCACTCTACGTAGGTAGGCGTCAACAAAATTGCGTGAAAAGGATGGCGCCCCGGCTATAAAGATAGAGACGGAGCACACGCACGGGCAAGTCTTATCAAGGATGGGGAAGAAAATCTGCAGCGCTATTCTCTCTCTCTCTCTCTCTCTCTCTCTCTCTCTCTCTCCCTCCCCATTTTTTTTTTTTTTTTTTTTTTTTATTCAGGAGATACTGATGGAAATTTAAAAAATTCAAATGCTTGTATAGCTTATGGGACCTAACTACGGGGTCATCAGTCCCTAAACTTACAAACTACTTATGAACTAGCTAACACTAAGGACGGCACAAATATCCATGCCCGAGGGGGGGGGGGAGATTCGAAACCTCGACCGTAGTGGCCGTGCAGACCGTGACTGGAGCGCCTCAATCCCCTCGGCCACCGCGACAGGCATGGAAATTTCGTGAAAGCTCTTACCACATCGAACAACGCCTTTGTTTCGTGGTTGGCACTGTAACTCGCACATCACATCCATGAAACACACTCCCCTGTTTTGCGATAATACAAAACTAGTTAACCCTACTTTGAATTATTCGGGTTGCAGTACTTAAAGGCATAATAATGGAAGGAAAATCAAAAGCCGCGGTGGAGTAGCCGAGCGGTCTAAAGCGTCTCGCTGCGGAGCGCACGGTTGCTCGCCGTGGAGGTTCGAGTCCTCCCTGGGGCATGGGTGGGTGTGTGTGTTTGTCCTTAGGTTAGTTTACCTAGGTTTAAGTAATTTGAAAGCTACGGACTGATGGCCACATCACCAGCTTACAATAGCAAATTGTTGCTTACTCTCTCCGCTGCACCTTCCACTTCCCTGGGACACTCCTGACGATGCCCTTATCTTCCATGTCCACTCGACGTCGAGGAGAACCTAGCGGGTTTTATTACTGAACACTTGGAATCACTTACATGAGTGGGAAGATAATCCGTGCGCCCAGACCTTAATTAACAGACTTCAGTAGGGCGCCATGTTAAACTCTCTCTCTCTGGAAACAGAGGATTATGTAGTCTTCTTGTTGCCTTTCATCTATGATCTATAGACTTATGTTAGAACAGGGCAAGCTGAGATTAGCTGTATCGTCGTATTCGAAATATATGCTGGGTTGTCGACAG
Source organism: Locusta migratoria (assembly GCA_026315105.1). Lineage (NCBI taxonomy): Eukaryota > Metazoa > Arthropoda > Insecta > Orthoptera > Acrididae > Locusta > Locusta migratoria. Next base: position 426,420,165 of record CM048755.1, on the reverse strand, counting down.
AAGCTTTTATATCTCGAGGAATTCAAAATGTTCAAATGTTTGTAAACCTATTGGACCAGAATGGTATGGTCATTAGCAACTACACTTACAAACTACTTAAACTAACCTAAGAACCCTAACCTCCGACGGCAAAGGTCTCCCAGTCCGTAGTATGAGGCCTTAGACCACGCGGCTATTCGAATGCCGCACATGCGCAAAAATTCTGCTAAAACAATTATAAAGATACTGATCTCTAATTTCGCGATTCGTACCACTCATATTCGTTGATAAATTTTCTCATTTGCGGAGTATTTTATATCTTCAATACTTGGGCCATCGTCATTTATTTTGATGTCATAATATTAAACTTCCCAACAGCTTTCAGTGGCTCATTTTGTGAGTAAATTCTCTGCATGACCTCGTGGTTTCACTTCTACCGATCGCAGTGGTAAGATCTTTTTCTAGTATTTGGGAAGGCGGCATCTCAAATCCCTTTCCTTGAGATTTATCTGGATTGTCCGTAATCTCAAGCGAATCGCTGTAGATTTCTTTTCCTAGCATGTTCAAATTCGATCCCCATCGCCAATTCAACTTTTCACCTGTCTCTGATAACCTCTTCGTCGACGTTAAACTATAGTCTGCCTTCCTTCTCATTTTGTGTTTATCAAGTAGAACTTTTACGAGACGCTATCAATTTCATTAAACAGATATTCGAAGTCAATTAGTGTCTTTGACTGTGCCAACAGTAAAATTGAACTTCTTATTTATTCACTCTGAACTTAAATTTTCTTCCCGAAATCTACCATTACGAGGGAATACGGCAGTAGACGCGTCGTCCCAGTTGGGTTGGTAAAATCATCAGAGAAAATAATCAACAACTCTCAGATAAGTCGGCATCTACGAGAGCTGTTTGCAGGTAATCATTGCTGAATTGCGGTGCCTTGGATGTTCACTTCTAACACACAACAAATCAGATATGTCAACGACTTCTTTCAGGTTTTAAGCATGAGTGTGATTGGCTAACAACAATGTTCACCATTTTTATCCAGTGCCGCTCTTTACTGTTATGGATACATTAATCACCCTACACAGCATTCATTCTTCAGTGGTTTTCAATTGGCTGCACGTTTTCTGCTCTTATAAATTAGATTAATACACACAGTATCTAAAACACGCACTAATTAGGATCCATGTAACGGCAGTTGCAGCTTACGTCAACGAAGCGGCAAAGTTCTCCCATGTAATAATTCAACAAATATTGACAAAAGAATAAAAAATTCATATGCATAAGTTTTCACGATGATCACGTAGTTTCCCTTACTATTTACTTTTGTCCGTCCTCATTTGGAATATTGATGCACAGACCGAATGCGAAAATATATTGTTGACTCCCACATACATAGGTAGAAATGATCATCAGAATAAAATATGAGAAGTCAGAGCTCGGACGGAGAGATTCAGGTGTTCTTTCTTCCCGCGCGGTATTCTAGAGTGGAACGGTAGATGAATAGTATGAAGGTGGTTCGATGAACCCTCTCTATCACTTAAATGTGATTTGCAGAGTATCCTATGTAGATAGAGATGTACAGATTTAACGAAGGAACTTCTCAGTACCTATATTCGTTTAATTTCCTTCTTTGGGGCTTTCAAGCAACGGGAGTTCAAAAACGTTCAAATGTTCGTAAAGCTTGTGGGACTTAACTGCGGGGTTATAAGTCCCTAAACTTACAAACTACTTACGAACTTATACTAAAGACAACACAAACATCCATGCCCGGGGCAGGAATCGAACCTCCGACGCGGGAGGCCGCGCGATCCGCTGCGTGTCCCTCCAGACCGCACAGCTACTCCCGCGAGGCACCACGGGAGTCAAGTCCAGTTTTGGTCATTTTGCACTAATTTCACTTTGTGCGATTTAGGAAGCTTTATTCGAAGCAAAAAAGATACACATCTTCATACGAAACGTCGACCTATAACAGAAGAGAGAAAGCACATGCAAGAAATAGTGTCATTGTATGAACATCATTTCCCCTTCTTAAAGAACTTAACCATGTGGTACGTGAAAGTGAACGCCTTTTTCTTTAAAGCAGGCATTCGTAACTTACAGTTCGTAAAGATTTGTGATAAGCAGACGCACATAATAAAATTACTATTATATATTCAAGAAATGTATTTCGTTTCTATTTCCTTTATAAAACCCGATGACCAGAATAAAGAGGAAGTTAAAAGTCCAAAACTTTACATTCAAGCCGCGCGCCTTGCTGTGAAGTGCGCGGCTCCTCCCCTTCTGAGGTTCGAGTTCTCCCTCGTGTGTGTGTGTGTGTGTGTGTGTGTGTGTAGGGACTGATGACCCTTGAAATTTTTACCGAGCAAGGTGGCGCAGTTGTAACAAACTGGACTGGAATTTGGGAGGACGGTGGTTCAAATCCACCTCCGGCCATCCAGATTTAGGTTTTCCGTGATTTTCCTTAGTCGCTCAAAACAAACGCTGGGGTGGTTCCTTTTAAAGGGCACGCCCAATTTCCTTCCTAATAATAACCCAAACAATACGAGTGTGACCTAAGTCTCCAATGACCACGCTGTTGACGGGACGTTAAACCGTAAGTTTACTTCCTCCTCTCCGCTGCAGTTTAGTCCCATAGCTTTACGAACATTTGATTTTACATTCAATGCATAATAAAATGTCATTTAACCATTGATGGTATAAGATTTGCTGACAAGGTCATCCTTGCAGAAAATATGGATACACTGACTCAAATGCTAAATGATCTGAGTGTAGCCTGTACAGCATATGGCATGAAAATTAATGAAAAGAAAAAGTATGGCCATAGGTTTAAAGAAAAGAAAAGTGAAAATCAAGTTGGAGTCAGAAGTCATAGAACAGGTTACAGCATTCAAGTATTTGGGAAGTTGGGTTAAGGAAGATATGAATTGCCAGCAAGACATCAAAGTGAGAATGGCTCTGGCGAAAGAAGCGTCCCAGAAGCAAAGAAGACTGCTAACCAGTGGTTTAAACAAAGGAAGAGACTGGTTAAGTGTCAAATATGGAGTGTGGCCTTGTACGGAGCAGAAACGGGGACATTGAGAAAGCAAGATGAGAAGAAAATTGAAGCTTGTGAAATGTGGATGTGGCGTAGTATGAAGATCAGCTGGATCGATAAAATCCGAAATGAAGTAGTACTGAATAGAGTTGGAGAGGAACGGAGGATGTTGCCGGCAGCAGTGGTTGAGCGTTCTGCGGCGCGCCAGTCACGTTCTGCAAGGCCACTAGGGTCGGGGGTTCTAATCCCCCCTCGGGCATGGATATTTGTGCCGTCCTTAGTATTAGTTCATAAGTAGTTTGTAAGTTTAGGGACTGATGATCCCGTAGTTAAGTCCTATAAACTCTAGAAACAAATGAATGAATGATGTTGCTGACGATAAAGAATAGGAAACTAAACTGGCTAGGCCACAGTTGAAGACGAGATTGACTTCTGGTAGAGGCAATTCAAAGTTGCGTTCGGGGAAAGAGAGGGAGGGGCAGAAGAAGGTACCGGATGCTGGATGACGTCAGCAAGCCACTAGGAGGGTACCAAAGAACGAAGATGATCGCAAAAAACGGAGAAGCATGGAGGGCTATGCAGTCTAAACCTGCAGTACGACAGACAACCAAGTGTGAAACATTTTCAAGTGGTGTTAACTTTTACATCACCGAAACCTTTGTCCATTTTTTTTGGGAATACTCTTACTGCGAGTAGTCTCTCTCGTGCTCCGGCACCAGAAGCGTTAACGTTCCACTGCGGCGCAACTCCCACGGAAATGCTCGTAGGCGGTAGCAAGCGCAGGAAACCGCAACACGGTCGGACGATTGCTCGCCTTGTCGGCTCGGTGTAGACAAACGGATACGGAGGGTTATTCTTAGAATTTGGTCGGGATGTCTGTGAAGTCGGGAGCAGTGGCGGGAAGGTCAGCGGGGAGCGGCGCAGCCTTTGGGTCCGCGCGAGAAGCCGCCGAATGGGTGTAAAGAATGCGGTGGTGTTCCGGCCTTGCGCGGCACGTGGGATTGTGCGCGCTCGGTCACGAGAGGAGAGGCGATACCGTGACTCAGCGATCGCCGGCGCCGGCGCAGGCGCACAAATTCCCCCTCAAGGTCAGCCTTCCCTTCCCTTCCCCTCGCCGGCCGGCGGGGAGGCGCCGCTTCCGTAAACACTGCTCGCGCCCGCCTGCCCACACCGATTAACTACACCTCTGTCCGTACGGACGCATTAATTCGGCGCTTAACGTGTAACATTTCGAATTTTGATTCGAAGCTAAATCCGTGATTTCCGGGCCGCGTAACATTGTTGGCAATACGCAGTAAAACACTGGCTTAACAATTTCCAATGATTCAGTTTGATATATTTTTTGCGCACCATAGATGTAATAACACGATCTAAGTGCTGGCTTTGTTTTATAGCTGTTGTAGACTTGAACATTGTTAAAAAACTAAAACAAAAAACACTTTGTATGAATAACGAATAATTGACTTCTATGCGACAAATGGTCATTCCGTCACACTTCAAAAATGTTCTAATGTTTGTAGAGTCTATGGGACTTAACTACGGGGTCATCAGTCCCTAAACTTACACACTACTTATGAACTAGCTAATCCTAAGGACGGCACAAATATCCATACCCGAGGGGGGATTCGAACCCCCGACCGTAGTGGCCGTGCATACCGTGACTGGAGCGCCTCAGTCCCCTCGGCCACCGCGGCCAGCTCTTACACTTCTCTCGCACTGAAATATGGGCGTATGTTGACAAGCGCACTTGACTCACACTATTGACAGACGTCACAACAATACAAAGCATTTCTTCTTCATCTTCCCTTACGGAACACAATCTGAATGAATTCTAATATAATGATTCAGTAGATTTCTTTGTCAGTGTGCAGTTCAAAGTCTCCGAAGTAGTCCTTCTATTAAATTGATTTCCCATTTCAGGTTTTTTAATTTGCCAATTAAGACACCTTGTGTATTTTATTCGCTCCATAAATTCGCTAAAATCAAAATAATCTGAAAATAGATTCCGTTGAGGTGTGTCACACCTAGTGGTAGATATTGTATTCGTACAAGGTGAACGTGTGAAAATTCGAATCTGGGTCTCAAGGTTACTGTCGCGACGGAATGCACACTGAGGCGCCGTGCTGCGGCGAGCGCGGCCGTCCGCCGTCGGAGGTAACAGTCCTCCCTCGGGAGTAATATATATATATATATATATATATATATATATATATATATATATATATATATATATGTGTGTGTGTGTGTGTGTGTGTGTGTGTGTGTGTGTGTTTTTCCCCTATACTCTATTTTCGCCGAATCGAAACAGTGAGGTAAACAATGCCACGCGCTGAGCTGCCTCATAGAAGAGTAGTGCAAGGTCTGATCACGTTCATCAGGGGTGAGCAAAGGGAAGGCGAGCTGTCTAGACAGCTGAGCGCTTAGCATGCGTAAAGCGTAACACTTCGGAACTGAAGAACAAGTAAGAGGATAGTGTCTGTTGTTATGGACACAATTAAGTATTCACTCCTTCCTGCTCCCTGTGACACAAGCGCTTTATTTGAATTTGGAGGAAAGAAAACTGCAACAAATAAATCAAAACCACTCGCCAGTAATTTTAACGGGCGGCCTTCCATTTATTTATTATTATTTCCTTCACCGACAGAAAAATTATCCCTCTGAGTTCAAAATGTTCAAATGTTTGTAGAGCTTATGGGACTTAACTACGGGGTCATCAGTCCCTAAACGTACAAACTACTTATGAACTAGCTAATACTAAGGACGGCACAAATATCCAAAATAGTATTTTTCCACATTTCTCAGAAAAAGTGAAATGCAGTCATTTGCGTCTTGTCGATCGTACAGGTGGTTACTGCTTTGTTTTCAAAGCAGCAAGCGAGTTAGCGCAGCCCTAGCGGGGTGGCCGAGCGCATTGAGGCGCTATGCTCCGATGTGCAAGGCCGCTCCCCGTCGGGGGTTCGAATCATCCTTCTCGCATGGATGTTTTTTGTTGTCATTAGTGTAAGTTAGTTTATAAGTAGTTTGTTAGTTTAGGGACTGATGACACCGCAGTTAAGTCCCGTAAGCTTAACAAACATTTAGGTAATATAATGTAGTCCCAGTTTTAATTTCGCCTGGCTTGGTGGCCTGGTGCAACTTTTAAGATTGGGTTGCAATCTGTCGCCTTGCGTGTAGTTGAGACCACTTTTAATGTATGAGAATATAGCATTAACACGGTTCATCATTAATAACCGAGGATGAACAAAGCAATTTTTAACGCAAATATTTCGGCATGGATATCGCTGCGGCGTGGTCAACTTACGAAATTCCAATCACCAACATTCTCCTCTGAATGCGAAAATATATTTTTGACTCACACCTACATACGTAGAAATGATCATCAGAATAAAATACGAGAAATCAGAGCTCGAACGGAGAGATTCAGATGGTCTATCTTCCCGCACGCTATTCGAGATTGGAATGGGAGGTGAATAGAATAAAGTTGGTTCGATGAACCCTCTGCCAGTCACTTGAATGTGATTTGCAGAGTATCCCGTGTAGATGTAAGACACCTCGGAGGTAAACAAGGGCCCTTCAAAGGTGTTACTTAATGGTCTCTCGACAAACATTTCAAAGCGGACTTTATAACTGATACACAAAAGAGAAATGTGAGATGCTGCATCTTCTGATGCATTCCTCTTGCATTTATCACTCATACTGACAATTTTAAAGCACGTGTGGAGTGACACTGAATTGTCATGTTTTGGGATCAGCTAATAGTGACTTAGTGAAACTGCAGTTATGCAGTTTCTGGTGTCTCAAACACTGCATTGAGTTTCGGAATAGTGATGATTTGACAGTTTTCTTATACCCCCTACATTTAAGTCACCTAATGATATTATCCAGCAGCAGTACATTTTGTGATGTGTATCTTCGCGACTCGAGTATCTGCTGCGGCCTTCTCTTCCCTACATTCTGGCGGTAGTTGGGAAGTACTTTTTGCAGCTTTTAGATAGGAAAATCTACGTAGGAGTAAACGATAAAACTGCAACATGTGCGTGGCAAGTTAATTTTAGGTAATAGCCTATATGTAACATTAAAAAAAATGAACATATTCTTTTTCGTAATTATACGTCTGCCCCTTACTAAAATCACTTATTGCTCACCAACATAAAGCTCTAATAATTACGTCAATAGAGATTCGTGGTGTATTCTATGTAATACAAAGTGAACAGCATTGTGATAACCATCTCTCACTTTAATGATTATTACAAGTTTATTGTCCTGGTATTTCAACTATCGGAGATAATTAGTTAAAATGTTCAAATATTTGTAAATTTATGGAACTCAACTGCTTGGTTATTGGTCCCTAGCTTATAAACTACTTAAACTAAGGTAAACAAACCTAAGGACACGGACACACACACACACACACACACACACACACACGCCGAAGGGAAGACTTGAACACCCGACGGCGAACGGCCACGCGTACCGCAGCATGTTGCCTCAGTGTGCACGGCTAATCCGCCGTGGCATTAGTTACCATTGTGCCCCAATCTCGTTTGCCTTCTTAGCTTCGATGCTGCCCACACACACATTTTCTGTAAATATCAATACTTGACTGCCTTATCAGATGACTCATACTTCGTCCAACTTAAGTGTGGAAGGAATGCACATATTGACATGTTACATAACTAGACACAATTAGTTCCGCATTCTCTACGAGCGAGAATATTTCAGTTGAGACGGAATTACAAAACCAATATCGTACTTGTCCACGGAACCCGCCGTCTCTTGAATGAATTAAGCAAAGCTTTATTCATGGGTGTCAACAGAAATTTATCTAGGGGGTACGAGAACACTTTGCAAGAACAATTTTCACGCGTGTTTTAGGGAGACGGAAGCAGCGGAAAAAAAAAGTTTGTAAATCTACGGGATTTAACTTCATTGATCAGTCCCTAGGCTTACAAAGTGCTTAAACCAACCCAAGGACAACACACACTCCCATGTCTAATGAGGACTCGAACCTCCGACGGCGAGCAACCGCGCGATCTGCAGCAAGCACATAGATTGACGATTTCAACCAAGAGGGCATAATAGGCACCTGCCTATTACGCGCAGAACGAAGAATAGAAATAAGCTAACGTCAGGTGAGAGAGAATTATTTTTCTACTCCATACATTAAGGCTTGTATGTGCCTGGACAATTATTTGCCACGATCATTGCGTTACAGTGACATTTAAATACCTCTATCTACATCTGGGTAAACAGGTTAACTTTAAATGCTGTTAATTGAATACAATAAAAATACTTTTTCTACGAGTAATTCGCCAAGGCAAAGTACCTCCATATGCTTAACAGTGGTTTGGAGAATGAAAATAATGCTACAGTCCGCTTCGAAATCTGGAACCATCACGAGTTGTAGAATTTCCATTAATATTAGTTAAAAGACACTAATTTAACTTTAGTGAAACCCTTAAAAGTTCACAGTATGTCGCCTTTCAGCGAAACATCTGCGTGTTTACCACTGATAGCATTACTTTCCGCCGGCCGCGGTGGCCGAAGGGACTGAGGCGCCCCAGTCACGGTCTGCATGGCCACTACGGTCGTGGGTTCGAATCCCCCCTCGGGTATGGATATTTGTGCCGTCCTTAGTCTTAGCTAGTTCATAAGTAGTTTGTAAGCTTAGGGACTGATGACCCCGTAGTTAAGTCCCATAAGCTATACAAACATTTGAACATTTTGAACATTACTTTCCATTCGATTTTATCCTCATCTAACGCACTTCATACACAAAGTATAAAATATGCACTCTTCGTAATGGCTTAAGGATTGCAGTGCCTAAAACTTCGAAGATGGTTCAAATTTATGATTATTTTACTGCACAGGGTGTTTCGAGAACTTGCAGATGGGAATGGGTACATATTATTTCTAACGGGAACCCACGTCCTGCATTGTCATCCAAAGGCGCTATGAGCACATCTCCAATTAAAGATACAAACTGTGAAACAAATATCTTAGGATAGCTCTTTGCTTTCCGTATTTTGGAAGGAGGTGGGTGGACCAAAGCAAGAAGAAAATTGGATGAACATCTGTTCTAAAATACGTGCCTTAAGAATTAAGAGCTCTTCATCTTCAACACTGTCACAAATCCCTTCTACTTGTCAAGCGCTCATAGCTCGTAACATACACATTTTAGAGTTCATGTATACCAAATGCCTTTCCTTGTTTAGATTCATATTACATCCTCCAAACATGTGAAAAGCAAAGAGCTCTCAGTAGAAGAGATTTCACATTATCGAAGTTGAATAATAGCTTGTAGCGTCATTGTCCTTTCTAAGCTGCCATCGAAGTTTACCTTTGCCAACATGACGCAGTCATATTTATTCGTACAGCAAATAGCAATCAAAGTTTCCCTTCATTTGCTTGAACTCTATATTATTGCTTTAAATGGAAGTCAAAGCTCATCGTGTAGTTACCTCAACTCTTAGTGGGTAGAATACACTAAAGACGATATAGTACGTTTGTGTAGTATACACACTGAAATAGAAATTCCGACTATGTTATTCATTGTATTGTTAAAAAGGACTCCGGCGGAATAGCCTTGCGCACTAAGACGCCTTGCTACGGTGCTCGCAGCCATTTTGCATCGGAAGTTAGAGACCTTCCTCGGACGTGTGTGTGTGTGTGTGTGTGTGTGTGTGTGTTGTGTGTGTGTGTGTGTGTATACTGATGGCCATAGCAGTTTGATCCAACAGGTTTACTTGAACCTGGCAATTTTTTTTTGGGGGGGGGGGAGAGTGGGAGTCTTAAGTCTTAAGGTTGCTTGAGCTACTGCTAGGGGCCGGACCTAAACTACCACATTTAACACTACTACCAACCTGAGTTACCAGTAGCACTGTACCCGTAACTTAGTATGCCAGCTAGGCTTTGTGTTGTAGGTAGCTGGTTGTTTTCTTATACATGATCTGACCTGAGTTGTGCTTTTGCAGGAGCGCAGAACACGGACGTAGCCCGCCAGCCCTGCCAGACGGAAGCGGGGCGGCTTCGCCCGCGGCCGCCTTCTCCCCTCGGGAGGTAATACTTCATGTAAACTGCTGCACTCCGCTTTCTGTCAATGTATTTGTGTAGCTGTTCTCCAAAGCAAATCTATAGTGCTCGTTGCGTAATGGGTGCAGCAAACGCACTTAACTACTTCTTGTGCCGCGGTGGAGTGGCCGAGCGATCCAAGGCGCCTAGCTGCGGAGCGCATCGCTGCTCGCCGTCGGAGGTTCGACTCCTACCTCGGACATGCGTGTACTTGTTGTACTTAGCATAATTTAAAGTAGTTTACAAGCCTAAAGCCGTTCTCGCACGGGGCGTGTTGATCTAACGTGGCGCACACCAGACGTGCTGTCTAGGTACAGCACGCTCTGAAACGTGCTACATCCCACGAAACGTGCTGCTCTTTGTGATTTGCGACCGCAGCACTCTCCAGCGCCCGTTGTGGGTTGGCGCGTAGATCATTGTCTTTACAAAGATGGATGTGCGCAAAATACGCGGTATCTGTTAGCGAACGCCGCAAAAAAAAAAAAAAAAAAAAAAATTAATAATGTAGCTTTCTTATGCTTGCACGTTGCATGCAATATTCTTCTAGAAATTGTATTTTTTTCCCTTCAAAAAACACGAAGACGGTACATTAACTGAAAACGTTTGATAATGATAACAAAATGTACGACCAAATAACTTTTGGCAAAATATAAAAAACTGTAACTGCGCCAGCTCCATTTGTCACGATGTAAACATTCTGCATATCCAAATGTTTACTTTGGCATTCCTTCGAAGATAATAAGTTCTGCCTGGTACATTCCACTTGTTCAAACACGCGGGACAACGCCTCAGTTTGACAATGTTCGTTGTGATAATTTTTGCTTTTAGTATTGTACGTAAACACTTTTGCTCCTTTACTTCATCTGCTTCCACAAGCATACTGTCTCTGCACTGTGAAACTGAACTATTTCAACACTGTACTGAACTGCAATAGAGTTAAAAACCCGTGGTGATTTTTTTTTTGGGAGTATGGGGTCGTGAACAAATCATACCTAAAATGACGCGTTTTCAAAAGTTCAATCTTCTAGCGCTTTAAAAAATTATATTTATACATCATAAGCAAAAACGAAAGAAGGCAGAAAATACGGATTTCCGTTTGTAATATGGCGGATCCAAAGTTCTGCTTGTCGCGTGAAAACCAGGTCGCTTTTCATTGGCCACGTTCCACTCCGCGCAGCAAAAATCTAACATGCTGTCATTGCACGCTTGGCAGGGCAGTGGAACGTGGAATTCCACGCTGCAACGGCACCACGTCGTCCACGTGCGTTTCCAGGTCCCGTGAGGATGGCATAAGTACTGACGACCAGGCCCATTGATTTATAAACATTTGCACAACTTTTTTTGTTTTCACGTAGTGCAGTCTACATCTAAAATAGTATATTCAGGGACGTGACTTTATTCTTGCTAGTAACAACTGCCTAAAGTATCCAACTGCCTCTCGCCGATTCGGATACACATCGAATATGTAGTAATCTATGTCGAAATATGACACATTTTTTTATATACCCATACGGCCATTGAAGTTGTGAAAATCCTTCCGAAGAAAATGCGGATTCTTCCTGAGCGCACAGCGTCGAAACAGTACGAGATGCAACAAAAATGTTGAAACATAATTTCCATAATTGCTACTATACCTTGCATAGTTATATCCCATCTTTAAATATTTTGATATTTTTCGAAATCCTCCTCTTGGTTGACAATTTTTGAAATGGTAAAATTATTTGTAGTAAATCACTATTACGTTTAACAAATTGAACTATATATGATGCATAGTCCATTCACGGAGACGACACTGCAGAGGTAAACAGTCTGGATCACGTGCGACCTTTCTACTATTAAAACTGTCCGTGAAACTTTGTAATTCATAAATTATAAGCAATATCGGCGTATGACGAAATTGTCAGTGTTCCTAAGAAACGAATGAATGAATCAGCTTTTAGCAGGTCAGAGAAGAAAATGGTTCTGAATGTGTATAAGAGAGAATGTGACTTACATCTAACAACAGTAACGAAAGAAATTGTTACTGCTAACTGCACGTTCCACTGGGGTCAGTGTCTTGAACGTGTACCGAATGCTTAGCGAATATAAAGCTAAACATAGCTTTGAATCACCAGTGTTACTTTCGCAATGAGCGTTACTGTCTAATTTGTCTAAAGGAAAGAAAGCGCCAACTGCGAAAGGAACAATACATATTGGGAGTAAGACAGGTTATGTGGACGAGTGTTTGTAAACTTGTAAAACACTGGTGAGTGTCATGAAGAAACGAGCGCTAATTCTTTCGAATTTTGTTTTTCCAAATTATTTCCTCGCCTTGATAATTGTGCTATGTCTGTGATAATGCCTCATACCATTCCATCAAGCTGGTAAAAATTCCGAACGCAGGCTGCAGTACACAGAACATAATACAATGGCTTTCTTACAAAAGAATTCCATTTCAGAATATGTTGAATCGAGAATTCCTGGCATTTGTCGAGGAAAATAAAGCAGCTTGTAATGCTTATGTTGTAGACATTATGGCAAGTGCAACAAACGAAACTGTATTAAGAATGCCGCCATACCACTGTGAACTGACGGCTATTGGACTTTTATAGGCACAAATTTAAAAAAAATAAAAAAAAAAAAATAAAAAATAAAATAAAATAAAAACTTTCGTTACAAGAAACAAAACCTTGAAACAGCGTGAAGTGGAAGTAATTCTGACTAAATCTGAAGCTGAAGTAACGCCGAATGTGTGTAGCATGTTCAGAAAACTGAAAAAATCAGTGTGGAACATGGATAACATTGTGGACGCTCAATAAGTTCATTAACTAGTGTAAATAGTGGATAGTAGCAGCTTATCTGATTCCTCAGACAGCTAATTATTATAACTGTGCTGGAAAAAATAATTAAGAATGTCCGTTAAATTTACTGGTGAGAAGATTGGTTTATTTGTTCCATTTATACCCAAGTTTCATATATACCCAAGTAAAGCGCGTGTGTTACAGGGAGCAGGAACGATTGAGTACTCATATTTGCCCATAATAACAGAGTTTGTCGTATTCGGGATTCGGAAGTGTTGCGGTTTACGCGCGCTAAGCGCTCTGCCGTGGAGGCAGCTGGCCGCCTTTTGCTCACCCCTGCTCACTTCCTGCGCTACGCTTCTGCCAGGCTGCCCACCACGTGCTGTTGTTTACCCGCACTGTCTCGATTCGGTGAATGGAGTATAGTTTCATCAGTAGGCAGATATAACTTGCAAGTAACCCTACACTTACAGCACCGCTGTGTGCGCACTCTTTATGATGCTTGTCATAAATGTTGATAGTGTTCTTTGCAATCTGACAGTGCAGCCTGAAGACTCCAGAAGGACCTAATTGAAAAAATCACTTGCTCACTGTCAAGTCCGAGAGTAGCCTACGTGGAGATCAAAATGAGACCCCATCATCACCTTATATGGCGCACAGAGCGCGGGTATGTATGGGTACTTCCAACCCATATCTGACTGCTGCGAATTGGGGATGTAATTTTATATTACATCGTTGAATTTGTTGTTAAATATACTATTATCTTTATATAAAGCAAAGATTTTTTAACGTTTCAAAAACTGAGAGGGGTGGATTTCTAAATATATCAAACTACCGCGTTTTCTTCGGGAGGATTTTCACCACTTCAGCGGCCGTATGAAAACGCGTTTATCATAATTTGACGTAAATTACAACCTATTGCAGGTGTATCGGAATCGGCGAGTGGCACTTCGATAGTGTTACTTCTTAATTATTTGTTGGATCTGGGTATTAATTTTTTTGGAATATTATAGATGCATCAGGCAAAGTGCTAGATAATTGTCCGCCTTGTGACTTAGCTGAATTTTTTTTTCTAGTTTAATGACTCTTGGATACGGTGCCTCAAGGATCACTAAACCTTGTTTAAGAAAGCACGGACCCTACGAGCACCTTCAATTTGTCCACGTTCGAATTCACTTGGCTTCAAAGTACCACACTAACACCTAAACTGACCGCCGTTCTGATCGCGCGCTTCAGACATCGGACAGGATCTGTTCATGATTAAATACAACGGCGGAGCACGTAAGCTTGCCTAGCATCCGAGTTTAATCTTTGTGTACAAAAATGAATATCTGTGCGTTTAAGTCTCGCTAAAACGCAGATATGGCTTGGTCGATTTGAATAATAATAATAATAATTATAATTATAATAATAATTATTATTATTATTATTATTTTGTTCGCTTTAAAAATTAGAAAAAAGAATAGGGAAGTACCAAACGAATAGCTCAAAATACAGTAGGAAAAACTCAAATCCGCCGCCTATTACCCCTCGAAAGGCAACCCGCAGTACACAGGTGTCTGGAAGCTGCAGCCACAGGAAAAAAGAGGGACACTCCGTTGATGCATCGCAATGCGCTGAAGAGCCAAAGAAACTGGTTCACCGGCCTACTAGCGTGTAGGGCCCCCGCAGAAATGCCGTAACACGACAATAACTGTAGTAGGGCTGAAGGGAACTGACACGATGCATCCTGCAGGACTATCCATATACCCGTAAGAATACCAAGGGTTCCTCTTCTGAACAGCACGTAGCAAGGCATCTGAGATATGTGCATGTCTGGGGAGTTTAGTGACCAACAGAGGTGTTTTTAAAGTCAGGGGTGTGTTCCTGGGGCCACTCTGTAGCAATTCTGGACGTGTGGAGTGTCGCACTGTCCTGCTAGAATTGCCCAAGTCTGCCGGAATCCACGAATGGATCCTGGCTGCAGACTCGTCATATGAGGGAACATGTTTCCAGTCATCAACAGACCAACGCCTGCCTGTCGGGTCCAGGTGAGGCGTTAAGCTACGTGTAGCGCTGCCAGCAAGGGTACACGAGTTGGCCTTCGGCTCCGAAAGCCCATATAGCTGATGTTTCGTTGACTGCTTCACACTCTGACACTTACTGACGCCCAGCCACGGAAGTCCGCAGCAGTTTGCGGAAAGGTTCCATTTCTGTCACGTTGGGCGGTTCTCTTCAGTCACCGTTGGTCCCGTTTTCGCAGTATCTTTTCCGACCGCAGTTACGTCAGAGATTTGAAGTTTTACCAGAGTCCCGATATTCGAGGTGCACTCGTGAAATGGTCGGACGGGATATCCTCAACTCACCGCCACCTCAGAGATTGTGTTTCCCGTATCTCGAGCGCCAACTATATCACCACGTTGAAACTCACCCAAATCGTGATAACCCGCTATTGTACCAGCAGTAGCCAATCCAACACCTGCGCCTGAAACGTGTTGTCTTAGATAGGCGTCGCCGTCCGCAGCGTTGTCCTCAGAGCATTTACATATGTGTGTTTGCATACTCATGCGTATACCACATACTTTGCTCTTCAGTGTATGAATATGAAAATCGAAGCACAATTTTTAATATTATCTTTCTTGTTTGTAAATCTTGCACACTTGACACTGTCTACATCACATATCGTATGGTGCAAGGCAGAGAAATTTTCACGTACAGATTTCAAAAAATGTTCAACGTAGTTTGGTCCCATAGAATTACAAACATTTGGTCATCAGCCCCTAGACTTACAAACTACTTAATGTAACCTAACGACAACACACACAGCCATGCCCGAGAGAGGATTCGAACCTCCGACGCGGGATGCCTCGCGAACCTCAACGTGGCGCTCCAGACCGCTCGGCTACTCCCACGCGGCGTACAGATTTCGACACATACCAACAGTTTTACTCCTAGATTTGAGATATTTTGTACACTTCACGGTCTGAACAACAGGTTCCCTTATAACAGACCTAGACACCGTTTTATTAATTACTAGAAAGTTCGCTCATGTATGACTGTTTTCATGGAGATGGTTTTTCTAAATCGCAAGTCAGTGTACGTTACATGGAAAAGGGTACCGTGCAGCAATCTACTGACAGTATTTCACTGTTCAAAGTTGTCAGATATATGTGAGTTTTCCTAGATAGGGGATGAGGACGTGACCTGAAGATGCGGAATGAACACAGAGATGACGTAGAGAGAGAGTGGAAGTAGGATATGGAGGGGGGTAGAGGGGGGGGGGTCGGAGGGGAGGGGCTTGGAGGGGAGATGGGCCGCAAGAATAGGGAATAAATAAATATCCAGGCAAAGCGTGGTTTTCATCTAGTAGTAAATTTATTTTCCTGACACAGTTGTTTCAACGTATCAAAGATAAGCATTAGAAAGCCTGGCATTTACTCGTGGCACAGCCGGTATGGAATCCGGGTCTCCGACTAAGTCGGTCGATTTATCAATTCTGCCACCGTTGCGTTATGCATGGCTTCAGCACGTCTCCCTCTACAACACAGAATTAAATCCTGCCTCAATCCCCCCCCCCCCCCCTCAGTGGAACGTAGAAGCAGAAGTAAAGTTAGCGTTGTCGAGGGAGACGGAAGTTATTCCGTGCATTCACGTTATCCATAATGCCACGGAGGCTAGATGAATAAAGAGACTGCCCAGTAAGCAGGAGACCTGGGTTCAATCCCTCCCTTTGTAATGTTTGCCTGCCTTTGTGTCGGGATATGTATGTATTTCTCGTTGGGTCCAAGATTTTGTCCACTCCCCGTATCTGAGAACGCAAACAAAGATTTTGTGCTGCTGTTAAATAGGCTTCAAAGATATAGTCTAATCTGATTTCAGTGATTGCAGTTTAGTAAACACTACAAAATATTATTCAATGTTACAAAAGAAATAGTTACTAAACCTGCCCTTTGGAACGACGCTTAACTCCAGTTCAATTTAAAATGCTTGTCGATTTATGGGACTTAACAATTGTAGTTATCAGTCCCTAGGCTTACAATCGACTTAAACTAGCTTATCCTAAGGACAACACGCACACCAATGTCCAAGGGATGACTCGAATGTCCGATGGGAAGCAACCTAAACGTTTTATAAAAAGACAGTGTGGACAATTATCTTAGGCATCCTATTTTGGAGTATTGCTGCCCATTGTGGTATCCCCACCAAGCGTGACTGACGGATGATACAGAGAAAGTTCAAAGAAGGGCAGCTCGTTTTGTATTATCACGATGTAGGGGATGGTTTCACAGAAATGATGCACGAGTTGAGGTGGAAATCGTAGGTACATAGTTATGGTCATTTTAATAAGAGAAATCATATCGGAAACGGAAAGATTCAGGTATTCCTTTTTCCCGCGTGCTATTAGACAATGGAACGGCAGAGAAATATCGTAAGTGTGTCTATGAACTATCGGTCCTGCACTTAAATGTGATGGCAGAGTATTTATGTAGATGTAAGCTAACATAACATTTTTCAGGTTTTAACTGAACGAGAGAAAGAACATTGGTTAAATGTCTCAAATGTGTAGTAAGTTTGATAATAGTATCAGTATTACGCGTTAGTGAAAATTTAATTGGAAAATTACAAAAGTAAATACAGATAAACTTTACCGTCAAAGTCACGAGAGGTGCCCCGCAAGGACGGACTGGAAAAGTAAACATACTGTGCGCGACACATGTGCTGCGCATCCTTTCTAAAAACTAGTTTACGAAGACTGTGAAGATCCACGGCAGGACTAACAGAAACAGATTCGTTCACCACCCGAAATAATTTAACTGTGAAAATACGTTTTCTATTTGAGACGCGAAAGATGCAACATTCCATTAAATGTAACAGGAGTAGTAGTAATCGGGCGTCTGTACATTCACTGCCTCGCCCCCTTAGATTACCATTAAGAGATTCAGTGGGTTACGATGTCCATTGAAAGTCCGAAGCCCAATACACTGTGCAATAAGGAAATCGTTTTCTCTCCCGTGTCAGCAGCTGCCGTAACCGTTACAACTGGATATTGACTGCTGTTTCACACACGTGAGTGCCCTCATGAAAGCAACAAACGTTCTGACGGAAACGGTTTGACCCGTAGAGAAACTAATTAATTTCTCTCTCTGCATCAAAGCGTGGCTCAAAGTTATTTAGTAGGGAAGCCTGAATGGTTCCAAAGCAGTAAACTTGGTAGGAGCGTGAGCGACACATGCAGGCTGCTTCTGTTCATAAGTTGGCATACTGGAAGTTCCAACAACTTCTTTCATTCCTAGACTCTGAGGACACCCATCACAGACTCTTTCGGGTTACCGATAATTGTATTTACTACCTCATACGCTGAGTTTCGTTCAGTTCAGACAATTAAGGTTTATAACAACGACCGTTGTTATAAAGTGAAGCTTACGACTTGCCAAATTAGTCTTAACAAGCTATTTTGCAGTGCAGTAGGTGCCAGTGTACTGTAATATTAAACGGCGGACATAGCAGATCCGAAAGCCAACTCATAACGAGAGAAATTAAATACAGAATGTTTACCGTACTTAATTCAAGTGATACTCAACCTTGCAACAAATTCCCTATTGCTGGTCCCTTATGCGTTCGTTTTCGTTGTGAACACGAACCGTCACTTCTGTCAACGCGGGAAACACAGAATCTCATTATACCAAAATATATTGGCTCGTAATGCTCTTGAAAATGGTCTGTAAGGCCAAACCTGGTCAATCGAGCAAGCTTCAATAGTGTAGGAAACTGTATTGAGGAATGACCATCCTGCTTCCAGAAACATACATACAGTATGTAACCAAGCAAAAATTGTGTTCGACGTATACGACTTTTCTTTTTTCGTCTTGCGCAAAGCATCGAATCGCTTCATTCACAGTAAAATATCTGCAACGACATTTATTGAAATGACGCTTCTTCCTTGGGCATTGTAAGAAATACAATTTATCGCCAGAGTGGGGTATGTAATGTGCAAATAAAATTCTGGTAGAATGTAGAGATCCTGTCTGTTAATAATACTTCCTTATTTCACGCGCGTATGATCCATGACAACTGGAACAGTGTATCGGTCGTACTATTGACAAGAATCCGAAGTTAATCGAAACTGGTAATAGATTAATAAAAACAGCAAATAACGCGACTCAGTAATGTATATGTCAAACCACAATGTAGATTTCGTAAGAAAACTCAAAAGAATAAAGATACGTGTTGTTATCCACAACAAACAACACTTTCACAACGACCATACTACTGAAAGAAAAGCCGAAGTTGTATGAAATTGATAACAAATTAATAAAAACAGCAAATCAATGCAACTCATTGCTGTATCTACCGTTTGCTGTACGAATAATTACAGTAACATACAACACACTAATTGACCATTTCGACAAAACTGTAAAGACGGCGTAGTTACATCAGTTCACCCATATTTTAACTACTGTTTTCTGTAATTAGACACACGACTGTTCACATGTTTGTAGTATAGAAATATGCCGACGAGACTTCAATGACACCAATGATACTGTATGCGGCATTGCCAGTTTAGTAATATATGTCTGTGGGACAATCTAAATGTTCAAAATTGAGTCTCATAAGCTCTACAAACATTTAATGTTTGTAGAGCTTATGAGACTCAACTGCGTTGTCATCAGCCCCTAAGTTTACAAACTACCTTATACTAAAGACGGCACAAACATCCGTGTCCGAGGGAGGATTCGAACCCCCGTCAGGGGACGGCCTCGCGCCTCAGTGCGCTCGACTACTGGGGCAGTCTGTGTCATATTTAATAGGTTATCATTCCCGTACTTTACACAGAGGAAATACAGTTTCGTTAAGTACGAGTAAAATTTAGCTCTTTGTTACAGTCTATGTACGAGGTGTTTATAAGCATTGAAATAGTTTGCCACAATGAGCGTAAATGTGTGTGGGATGGGTGTTCGGCGCGCCTGTTGCTGCCAGCTGACTGGCGGCAGTGTTTGTTTTGCTGGCGGTCCCCCCACCACGCCTCCCCTCCCATTGAGCGGCGAGTTGCGCAACCACCTTGCGGAGTGGCCTCGCGTCCAAATAACCTCTGCTGGCGACCGGCGACACTTCTACCGCACCATTCACGTTAACTATCTCTATTGCGGCCATTGTCCGTTATTTTGTTACACCTTTAAAAACCGGTCCGCTACTCTCTCTCATTTTGTAATACATTTCCCTTAGCCTCAGCTGATGGACTGAGTACATTCAATTGCACAATTAATGCAGTTGTTCGGAATGGACTGTTTCAAAATCTATTTTCTTCCTCGCCTTTCCACTTACAGTATGCCGCTGTATAATACTACTGTGATTGAAATTTGACCAGTTGTGTTAACAAAGTAACGAAATACATATTTTATTTTAAAAGTATCCCTCAGTATAACGGTTGCATTGTTTTGAGTGTCGACATTTCAATTACTTCCTCGATGCAAAATTGTCTGTCTAGTCTGTGCCTTTCACTGCGACCTTCCAGACAGCCTTAAATATATAAGGTAAGGGAAGGTGGAGGTTCTAAGTGTTCAAAGTGAAGTAATTAAAAAACTCCGGCAGCATCAGCAGCAGATTATTTCAAGATAATGCGCGAAAAAGGTAATGAAGTTATTCTGGTACCGTTAAATTTTGATTTCCACTGCAAACAAGATGGACGATCTCGCAATTCCATCCATTCTACCGCTATATGGCTGTTGTACCTTCCGCGACGTATCGTCTAATAACCCCTTCAGATATAAACGTGTACCACCTTTTAGTACAATGTCCGTTTTTTAATCATCTCCGTCATGATCTATGTTTACTATTTGAAATGTCTGATATTTTAGCTGATGATCAGCATTCTGCTGACAGTTTTACTCTTTATACATCGTGCAAATGTGGTGAAAGCCATTTAAGTTCTAACCCTGGTTCGATTAGTGTTGGGCGTAATGACCTCAGCAGTTGGGCTCCCTAAAACCACAATTAAAAAATGAAAAAAAATTAAAATTAAAAGATATAAACACCTACTTCCTCTGACCACTGATAACGCCTCCGTACAAACACTGTTTTTGTGCACATCCATGGCAATGTTCCTATCGAATTATATATGTTTCATTAGCTTCCTTTTATAATTAATAATGAAAAATGGTACTTCAGTTTTCGTGTGAACGTATTTTATTGATACGACAAACCAGTACACACAATAATGTGCTCTGCGTGATGCACCGAATTAGACGCTAATGATGCGTGACGGAGCGTCGTGTCAGATTAAACTGGTGCCTTCTGCCGGCCACGACTAATAGATATTGGACAGAGATTCGTACGATTATGTCACAGATGTGCTCAGTGAGAACCCTTACATTTCTCCAAAGAGTCTGACATACGGGGGACTGAAGTCTCTTGAGGTTTTGCACGTGCTGGAACCTCACCATCGATGTGAATTAAAAAGTTAACGCTAATTATTTCTTTCCTTGGAGTGTCCAGTGGTATTATTACCGCGGAAATGTCCTGTGACGTAAGACGAGCAGAGGTTGTTAGTCTCTGTTGTTTAACTGCTGCTGTCCAGAATTAGATATGAGTAGGTTCATTTATGCCACAATTCACGCGATAATAGATACTCGCGGTGGCGATCACACTCGAATAAATGTAGCTTTTTGTTTACACGTCCTTTTGACGTGGGATGCATACGATGTAGCAAAGATACAGTGCTTGAGTGTCATTGCTAGATCTGACGGCGTGATGCAACGAACCAATCTAGTAGCTGGTGCTCTTTCTGTCGGTGTAATTACCTTCATCTGCTCATGAATATGCATGGATGATCCTTTAAATTGGTCAATGTCCTTCTTTTCTGAGCCACGGTGCAGGCTGTGCAGGAGGTCCCTACCAGCTGCAGTGGGCTTTAGGTATATTTGCCATAAAACGATTTGGTATACTTGTTTGTGGCCACGTCCCAACTTTGTCACAGCTCTATATACGACTGTAGTTCTCCTCGTATTAGCGATTCGCACACCCTGCTGTATTGCCCCATCTCCAATGATACTGATGCCGAGTGAAACGTCCATACTACGAATTTCACCTAGTCCGGTTGTTTATCGGTAAAACAGTAGATTATAAATCCCCCAGTAATTACCCTTTTAACAAGTTGTTCTGTCACTATGCTTTCATAAATCGTGTTCATTTTCCATCATTTTATCTAAATTATTTCGCAATATGTTAGAGCTTCACTGTATAAGGTATAGGTGTACACCGAATGGTTACGTATGAAAAATCTGTGCGGACCGGGACTCTAATCCGGTTTTCCCGCTTTTCGTGATCGGTCGCATAACCATTTTTTAAAAAAAATTGTTATTCGGGTGGATCTATGCTTTGCGGTCGTTGATTCAGTTCGATCTTGATTGTCCGTTGACCACTTGGCTTAGGTTTATTACAGAGGGCGTTTAGCCCACTGACCGGGCGCGCTGAACCACGGCGTCCGGGGACCACTAGGCTACCGGATCACGACTCCATGAATGACCCAAACTTCCATATGCTCCACAGACTACATATATGAGAGCAAATAAAATATTTCATCACTACAATTCGTCATCATGCAGTAATACTACAAATGCCTACGCGAGGCAGTGACAACACTGTTTTCATTCTCTCTCGTGCGAGAATACAGCATACGACGGCCGACATCTGTAGGACGTGGTTTCGGCAAGTGTTAGTCACTGGAGCAGCTGACATGTGCAGTTTCCGAGCCTCCAGGCCACCACACTGTGCCCTCGGTCGCGCGCCGGCACCTTCTACGCGCAAGCACACCCACTGATACTACGTGCCTCGTGCGGGTGTCTGACTAGCAGTCATTCCTCGCCAGGTTACGCTGCTGGCCCGGACTAGTTTATGTGGATGATAGGTGGTCATAATGTTCTGTATATAAGACTCTCACGACTTGGTAAAGCTACGAGGTTTTTTTTTTAAAAGTCCGTGCAACGTCAGAGATGACAACATCGGCAGGTATCGAGGACATGTTTCGTTAGTTGCATATTTGGAAAGAACGCACAAAAGGTTTCCGCCATATTTGTCTGTTTCTTTATGTTTGGCATTCGTGTCAATTAAGGAAATAGTGATTGTCAAAGAACGGACGAAAAAGAATTTAGTGTGTTGATTAAATATTACTATATGACAGGCAAAACGCCTCATGAGACTAAATAGAAGCTTAATAAACATCATGGTGACTCTGCA
The DNA here is from genome assembly GCA_026315105.1 of Locusta migratoria. Taxonomy (NCBI): domain Eukaryota; kingdom Metazoa; phylum Arthropoda; class Insecta; order Orthoptera; family Acrididae; genus Locusta; species Locusta migratoria. Next base: position 426,397,082 of record CM048755.1, on the reverse strand, counting down.
CATTCCATTAGAACAGTTTATCGATGGTTTCAAAATTTTCGGAGTGGTCATATGGGCACGACTAACGCTGAACGTTCTGGACGCCCTGTGGAGGTTACGACTCCAGATATCATTGACAAAATCCATGATATGGTGATCGATGACAGAAGAGATGGTGTGCACGAGATTGCTAGTGCTGTGAGCATCTAGAATGAACGGGTACATAATGTTTATGCAAAATATTTGGACATGACAAAGCTATCCGCAAGATGGGTGTCGCGATTGCTCACGCTTGACCAAAAACGGAATCGTGTGAAGTGTTGCAAGGAAGGTTTGCAGCTGTTTAGGAAGAATCCACAGGACTTCAAGCATAGTTTCGTCACTTTGAATGAAACCTGGATACATTACTATACTCCTGAGACCAAAGAACGATCTAAACAATGGGTTACCTAGTGAGAATCTGCACTAGAAAATGCGAAGGTTATGGCGATGGTCTTTTGGGGTTTCGCAAGGGATAATTCTCGTCGATTATCTGTAAATGGATAAAACTACTACAGGTGCATATTATTCATCGTTATTGGACCGTTTGAAAACCGAGCCGCAAGAAAATCGCCGGCGACTAGCCCACAAAAGTCCTTTTCCGTCACGACAGTGCACCAGAAGACCCCTCAGCACTTGTGGTCGCAAAATTATTGGAAATAGGATTCCAACTCGTTTCATATCTCCCCCCCCCCCCCCCTATTCTCCCGACTTGGCTCCCTTGGACTACTATTTGTTTAGCAATTTCAAGAAATGGCTGGCGGGACGAATATTCCATTCAAACGAGGAGGTGATTGTAAAAACTAATAGCTATTTTGCAGGCTCGCACAAGTCCTGTTATTCTGAAGGGATCGAGAAATTAGAACAGAGTTGGACGAAGTGTGTAAGTCTAAAAGGAGACTGTCGAAAAATAAAAATGGTTTTCTCCAAACACGTTAGTAGTTTTTATTTTTGCACGGACTTTTCAAACGCATTTGTTGCGCTGCTCTTTTTGAACAACAGCTTTTACATGTGACTGTGTAGCCGGCTATTGGTTAGCCATAAGAATGTGTAATATTGTAAGAACCTGTGGATTCATGCTGCATTCCGTATGTTAATACCCAAATTTTTATCTGGGAGCAATTGGTAGTTGCTATTCCATGACATTATGCACATATATAAAGTTGTTTTTTTTTCTTTCGAAACTATTATTATTGATACTCACCTATTGATATTGTTTCCTGTGCTGCGTCGTCCTAGCTATCAATGGAAGGTAACCATTACGACCAACACTGTCTCCCTTCTTACCTTTTTCTTCCTTCGTTAGCCAGCCAAGAGTACGTTACTGTCAATAATAGTCATTCCATTTTATTCTTTAGAATTCTGACGCCTTATTCTTAATTTCTGCGTTTTTTCTGCCCTTTCTGCTGGTGAGTCCTGGAAATAACAACAGGAAGAAAACTTAAGTTTCAGTAATGCAGCTCGGGATTAATAAGAACAATCGGGAAAATCGGATAGTGGCTTCATGATCGTGTACACACAAAAGGGGGAGGGTGAGAAACAGCGCATTCGACTTATTTATTAGCCTGTAAGCCACCCATAATCGCAAGTATTATGAGAAGGTGAAAGAGTTAGCTACGCAGAAAGCAGTTTTTGCCCAACTCTTCCTAATAAAAGTTGACAGAGCATAAATGATCTTACTGTACCTACGCATATTTTGTGTTCCTCATTATCCTGAAGTCTGGAAACAAATACCGTGCCCCCCCCCCCCCCCCGCCTCTCTATCTCTGTTCGTCATAGTGCCAGCCATAGGTTAAAACTGAACATGTATACGAACGCAATTCACTCGAGATTTATTGTTGGAAAAAGTGCATTTGAGTACATGATTTACATTCCCGGGTCAACAGCTCAAGCGGTACTGACGTACCGGGAGTTGATCCACGCAGAAGGCGAATTGTCACCCACCAGACCTGTTCCCGTAGTTATGCAGCAGTTTTGGGTTGTCACACGTCCCCACATCCCGTAAGTGCTCTACTGGAGATAGGTCCGGAGATCGTGCTGGCCAGGAAAGTTCTTGCGTCTTACAGAGGACGTAGTTTCACGCGCTCTTCAATGACGACGCTGCCTCCTGATTTGGCGTTGATTATATTTTTGACGTGACTGATGACCACGCAGTTTGGTCCGATAGATTTACAGACATTAGAGATCTGTTATGAAACATTTCTCCTTTGTTTTTATGGAATTATGTCATATTTCTTGCTAGAGGTTTCGCAGTATATTTTAATACACACTATTTCTCTATGTTCCATTTCTAAAAGCTGTTTTAAAAGTGTTTAGTTGTCCTTTACAAATCCTTGGTAGTTCAGTATATCATTACTAAAACGAAATCCATAAACGCAGATACTCTTTGCATATTGGTACTACAGATTTCGAAAATTTTGTTTCGGTATAGTGAGCCTTGCCTTCAAAATTGCTTGGTAATTGGCGTCCTTGGCTTTGAATAGAACCCTTTGACAGAGTTAAGGAAACGTTTTGTATTGAATAAGGACCGCCCGAATATACGGTTTTGGTTTTGGCCGTAGTTTATTTCAGCCAGAAATCGGCCGAATCTTCCGCTTGGCCGAAACTAGCTTTCCTGCATTTACGGATGAAGTCGGGTCGCGTTACATCTGCACGCTCTCATTGCTTTTAAATAGTTGGGTTCAAAATAGACGCGGTATAACATAGTGCAGGTATTTAATAAACTGACTAGGTAAGTCTTCAGCTACAGCTAAGTATAATTTCAGTTGTTAAATACAACATATAGAGCACTATAAATTTCCCACTACAGGTATATTCAATACCAAACTGCAACCATTATTTCTAGTGACGTACATTTTTTCACCTAAACCACACGCGCAGAGTTTACAGTGTAACTTCTCCCGCTCCTGCACAAAAGTGATTCATATTGTAACGCGTGTTTAAAATAAGGAGAAACATTACTTCAGTATAACAACAAAGACCGAATGTAGATGAAGTTTAACCAAAATTGTAAACAGCAGCATAGAGTACTGACAGAGGTCGGAGTCGCTTTGGGGGCTTGTAATAGCTTTGTACTATAACGAGAAAATAATTGTATCAACAGGGACATTCACTTTTGAATCACAACAGTTTAGGCATAGGTTTATACAGCATCTAAGTCTGCTGTAATCAGATAATCATTGATGTTTCATGTTTTTTTAGTCACTGTCAATGAATTATGTGCCGCGGCGGAGCGGCCGAGCGCAATGAGGCGCTATGCTACGATGCGAGAGGCCGCTCCCCGTCGGGGGCTCGAATCCCCCCTCGGGCATGGATGTTTGTGCCGTCTTTAGTATAAGGTAGTTCATAAGTAGTTTGTACGTTTAGGGGCTGATGACCCCGTAGTTAAGTCCCATAATAAAGTGTAGGCTTTGTGTTTTCAGATTTAGTTTTCCCAAAAATGCCGACTTAGTAATCGTCAAGCAACTTCTGCAGCGACGCAGAATATCAGTAACTGAACTCGAAGTTGTACAACAGCCCACATAATATTAAGAAAGACGTCAGTGAACGTTTAGAAACATGTGAGATAGCTCGAACTTTTGTGTCGATTTCAGAATGAAATCATAGGTCTGAAGTACGAAAGCAGTTGCAGTTGTTTACACATATTTGGGTATGAATCTGTGTGGCTTTATTATTTTTCTTGCTGTCTTTTACTTCGAACTGCACTCATACATGAATTTCCTTAAGACATAATATGTAGAAATGTTTAGATTTAATTCACTTTAAGACAGTCCATCATAACCCTTGTAGACCCAAGGTTACCGGGTGATCAAAAAGTCAGTATAAAATCACGGAATAATGTAGATAGAGAGGTAAAAATTGACACACATGCTTGTAATGACATGGTGTTTTATTAGAACCAAAATAAAAACAATAGTTCAAAAAATGTCCGACAGATGGCGCTTCATCTGATCAGAAAAGCAATAATTAGCATAACAAATTAAGACAAAGCAAAGATGATGATCTTTACAGGAAATGTTAAATATGTTCACCATCATTCCTGAACAATAGCTGTAGTCGGGGAATAATGTTGTGAACAGCACTGTAAAGCATGTCGGGAGCTATGGTGAGACATTGGCGTCGAATGTTGTCTTTCAGCATCTCTAGAGATGTCGGTCGATCACGATACACTTGCGACTTCAGGTAACCCCAAAGCCAATAATCGCACGGACTGAGGTCTGCATGGCCAAGCATGACGAGAGTGGCGGCTGAGCACACGATCATTATCGAACGACGCGCGCAAGACATCTTTCACGCGTCTAGCAATATGGGGTGGAGCGCCATCCTGCATAAAAATCGTACGTTCCAGCAGGTGTTTATCAGCCAGGCTGAGGATGATGCGATTTTGTAACATATCGGCGTACCTCTCAGCCCGTCATGGTAGCAGTTACAAAACCAGAATCACGCAGTTCCTCGAACAAAAAGGCCCGATCACGGTAGATGTGGTTCTAATAAAACCCCATGTCATTCCAAGCATTTGTCTCAATTTTTACCTATCTACATTATTCCGCGATTTATTAAGTTTTCAAATTTATACTGACTTTTTGATCACCCGATAAATATAGAGGGACGTTTAAGATACAAAATACCTACAGTAATTCATTACAGAAAAGGAAATTGATTTTCAAAAATTTTGTACCCACGCAGTTTTCTGGGTTGGGCCTTCACTACAAATTTTTAAGATTTGCACAATCGTACAGTAACATGCCTTTCGAAAGAAATGACATAATATCACAGGATCTGATAAAATCCACTGGCTGTCACATATGATAGCGTCACATGTCAAAACAAGTATATGAACACCTTGTCAACAAGTCTTTCTTGCCTCCATTGTGAGTGTGCCGGTAGTTTGCCGACTGCTGGTACCACCCAGTGTAGAAACATGGAACTAAAACACGTTGCGCACGTTTCCACAGTCCATCCACGATTGTGCAACGCACGCCTGAACTTCGGAGCGTGAGTCACACAGACGTAAAGCGTGCAAAACTAGAACCGCACAATTGTGCATGCAGGACCTGAAAGGCATATGCGAAGCGTTTATGAGCGTAGTTTCGAACACGTTAACATACACATGTGCAACATTTTTCTTCTGCTGTAAAATGAACGATTAACCCTAGCACCACTAAGCTCGGATCTGTCACATGGATGTCTGGGGGGGGGGGGGGGGGGGCGCAAAATTGTCCTCACGTTCTTTTCACTTTTTAACAATTTATTTTAATTTTTTTATTATTTAATGAACAAGAATTTCTTTATTAGGTTGCAACACCCTTTCCATAGTTATCAGGAACATAACTGATGCAAACACTACAAATAAAGTAATGAATATGATAAATCTTATATTTGTGTCACGAAACTAACACTTAGTTATACATCAGACTTGCATTAAGAAATCATAAAGAACATAAAATACCAAACCACAAATGCGAAAACAGAAAATCAAAGTAAAAATTACAAGTGAGGTTTTCCTTCCTACTCACTTTCACTTTCAATTTCACAATTTGTGCATATGATTGTTTTTGTAGAATGAGTGGTACACACATACTTGGAACACCTGCAACAAACACTAGACACTTTTTTTATCTTGTCCTTTTCCCTTTTAGAGTTTTTAGTCTTCAAACAGATGTGACATCTTCCTCTTGAATAAAAGTCAACAGCTTGAACAGTTGCAGTAATTCTGATTCTGACGAGACATTTTATTAGAACTGCGAGTAATGTAGAACTGCTCTAACAGCAACGGAGATTTATTTCAAAACAGTGTGAACGTAATACAGCGGTACCAACAGTCAGAAACTGCATTTCTTTCGGTCGTACAGAGAAATATTTTAATGAGAAAAGTTGTCTCACCGATGTCAAGGGGGGGGGGGGGGCAAAAACTGCCCGCACTTAAATGTATTAGACAGAGTGAAATAACTTACAAAAGTTATAAAACCGTGACAGCATATACTCAAGATATTTTTCTATAACTACCTTAATTCTTGCTTGTTTAAATCAAATGTTTGTAAATCTATCGGACCAAACTGCGTGGTCATCAGTCCGTAGCTTACAAACTACTTAAACCTAGGTAAACTAACCTAAGGACAAGACACACACCCATGCCCCAGGGAGGACTCGAACCTCCACGGCGAGCAACCGCGCGCTCCGCAGCGAGACGCTTTAGACCGCTCGGCTACTCCACCGCGGCAATTCTTGCTTCTTTACTCCAATAACTAGATATATTAAACAAATAAAACAAATACCGCGGGCAATTTTTGCCCCCCCCCCCCTCCCTTAGCGGTGCTAGGATTAAGAATGTTAGTTCGTAACGAAAATTTCGGTGTTAACCCTCTCATGCGTCGCGTCCTCAAATGAGGACACTTAAATTTTGTATCATTTTTGTCAACTTTTACATCTGACGAGACAGTAAAAAGCACAGGTACCTCACATGACGACTAATAATGAATGTTAGAATGTCTCCTAGAGGTCAGTGTTAGTCGATGGGCTAACAAAGAAATGGAAAGAGTAGAGGCAGGCCTTCAGATGAAAGCATGTTGTTGTCTGTATATCGAAACAAATAAAGCCTGTCATTCGGTAGCCAACGAATTACGATTCGCTGCAGAGGTTCCAACCATTACGATTTAATCGTAATTGTTACGAAAATTGTTTAAAATTACGAGTTTACGAATGAAATGGTTCGAATTCCGATTTTCAGATTTAAATAACAAATTGATCTCATTTGTTTCGCGACGGCAAAACTCGGTTCCTTTTGAGTTCGACAAAAATGCACTGGTTTTCAGCAACATCTGCTAGCATGTTCTTGTGGAAATCGCTAGTGTTGACACCGACTTCTAAAAACTCGAAAACTGCGTAATGTGGCATACGAGATGAATCCACAGAGGCGCGCCATTGTAGAATTTAGCAGAAACCACTGGAAATGCCGAACGTCACTTGACTCGTAGCTGCGCCCCTACAGGAAAAATCTTGAAGGGTGTGGGTAATAATAAAAGATAGTTATCATATATCCTCCATCGTTAGTCTGTGTTCAGAAGTTGAAGTTGTGTTGGTTTTGTTTTTTATTGCATCGTATCTACTAATACGGCTATTTGGTGTGTGTGATATGCTGTACCAAAGTGTGTGATGAACGTTTCTTATTTGTAAATTAGAGTTCTACGAGAAAATCGCCTATAAATGTTATCTCGTTCCATCGTTTCTCGTAAAATGAGGAATTTTTTGTTGCAGGAAAAATCTAATCCTCGTGAAAGTGATGTTTATGAATCATTGCGAAAAACACTTATGGAGCAAAAATATTGTAAGGGTATCCTTGTTTGAGGAGTTCTGCGAAATAAATAAATATTAATCTGGAAATAAAAGAAACTAAGAACTTCTGCATCGAGGAAGAAGATAATTAGTTATTAAATTTTGCTACACACACACACACACACACACACACACACACACACACACACACACACACACACAATCCAACTGCACTCATCAGGATGATGTAGTAATATGCTGCCTCTTTGTCACCTGCAACCTTACAGAAACTGTTTTCACAATTTTGGTGATTTCTTATTCACTTATTCCCTTGGACTATTCCTTACCCCCCCCCCCCCGTCCGCTGATACATATTACGTCGCATTACTATTTGCTGTATTCAAAAGTTGGAACCTCTGTTCGCTGGGGTATAACACTGGCCAGCCACGTCAGGTGATCCTAATGCCAAGAGGAGTCATGCATGATCGGGACTGCAGACAGCAAACACGTTACATCTGAGAAAAGTGCAAACTTGCTGTGTATCCTGAATGCCTGAAACAATTTTATTGTACGAAAAATACAAAATAGTGGACACTCTTCATGTTTTCTTTGATATTATTGATAGATGTTCCACGTAAAATGTAGCAGTTTTCGTACTCGCTGTACTCATTTGAGGACACCTCCCTAATGGTCTATGAAACTATTTTTTTTTTAGAAAAATCATGAAGAATTCTGCCACAAGATAGGTCTTAAGTTACCAAATAATCTATCAGAAATTTTGTTCATTGTCGGTTGATAATTCGTGCATTAGAGGGTTAAAATTATTACTACTGTTTCTGGGAGCTGAAACTATTGTAGTTAAAAACTTAAAACGAGAGTAATTATCACCAACTGTAAGTAGACGTACTCAATTTCGTAACAAGACGAGTGCGAGTTGTGGATTCAGCTACGGCAGACACCTGGATGTTGCTCGACGGAGCCGCGGCCGGCGACTGCGCGTCCGCGCTTTCGCATGCTCTATAAATGGTATTGGACGCCCTCCCCTATCTTCCTCCCCCTCCAGTCCGCCTCCCCACCCGTCAGCTGCCATCCCCACTCCCTCTCCACGCGCACACCCCTGCGCAAAAGCGTGCAATTACAAACAACTTCATTAATATAAGTTTTCCAACTAAAAGCTGTCCAGAGAGTGCCGTCCAATAAGGTAGTCAAACTACTGTAATTTCGGAGGTAACTCTGGCAGTAATGCCGCTGTTAAGTTCTGATTGCTCCGAGCAATCGCATCAAACCGCGGCCACGGCTACACGGATCCCGATTATCAAATTGGAACTGTAAACTGCGCCGAAATATTCTAGCGGCCGAGGAAAACTTGATTCGTAGAGAACGTAATTAAGGTTTGCGGGAACTTCGTAAAACCCTCAAAGGCGTATTACGTCAGCGGTTTATTGCTGCCTGTTTATCAAAGTATATTATCTACGTTCTACAACATTTAGGATGCGCAATATAACAACTCGATTCTCGGGGCGGAGAGTGTACGTATTTGTGAGACGGAACACCAAGCGTGTACAAAATCATGTGTTTAACCGGAATTTTGCAGTTTCGAAAAAAAAAAAATGTTCAAATGTTTGTATAGTCTATGGGACTTAACTACGGGGTCATCAGTCCCTAAACTTACAAACTACTTATGAACTAGCTACAACTAAGGACGGCACAAATATCCATGCCCGAGGGGGGATTCGAACCCCCGACCGTAGTGGCCGTGCAGACCGTGACTGAAGCGCCTCAGTCCCCTCGGCCACCGCGGCCGGCAATGCATAGTGTAACTGATCACCTAGATACCTTATAATTTCGATTATCTCTCAAACTTGTAAGCATTTTACCACAAATTCATTTGTAGCTGCTTCTATACATAATGTTACACATACAAGTAGCTCGTCCCAGAAATTATAAATTTCAGAGTGCTACTGAATGAGTTAGACAACAGCATGGAGTTACTCCTAACACGTGCGTTTGTTTATTCAGTATTCCTCCTCTGCCATGTAAAAGTAGTCACTCACATACTACTGTTGCATTCTGAGTTACTTTCTGGAAAGATTACAGGCATACAAGTACTGTATCGGATACATCATGGAAGCTCTCTATATAGCTGACCACCAATGGACTTTTTGTTGCTAGTAGTGCATAATAAATTTAGGGAAATTTTTCCAATATTTCTCTGCATATACGCACTATACCGTAATCATCGTAATTTTTATAGCTTCATATAAAAAGTCATGCGTTAAAGGGTTATAGAGTAAACTTCCTCATTCAATAACGGCGACACATGAAGTATCACCAAATTCAGAAACTCAAAATTATTCATTAAGACAAAGAAAAATATGATTTCCAAGCTGGACACGTAAATAAGGTGGTTTGAGTTACTTGAATAAATTTGCCAAGCGCTCTAAGGCAGACTGAGTTGCCGATCCCCGTCTGATATTAGTGCCCTCTTGTGTGTGTGTGTGTGTGTGTGTGTGTGTGTGTGTGTGTGTGTGTGTGTGTGTGTTGTCCTTCACGTAACTTTAAGTAGTTCGTAATCCTAGCGACTGATGACCACACTAGTTTGGTCCCGTAGATATCTAAACATGTGATTTGAACTTGAAAAATTCAACGATAAGAAGACGGAAGACAGAAACAGTAATGAGACTGCCGACACTACACTTGCCCGTCCTCTTTTGGAGTATTGCTGCGCGATGGGTCTTTATCATTTAGTATTGTTTGAGGACATCTAAAACTTAAAAAGGACGGATCCTTTTCTATTATCACTATACAGCACAGTGTGTGCCACAGAAATGATACAGAAGTTGGAGTGGTAATCAGTACACCAACGTCGTTTTTCATTACAGCTAAATGTACTTCCGAAACTTCAATTTTGATTCAAATTATCTAGCATCGTTAGCCCGCTTTGGATGATTACAGTTTTTTTGTAGATAATATAATGGTCTCTCTAATGAGCTTAGTTTAGAAAGTTTTATAGAGCATAGTTTTTTGCAAAATATGGTCGAAAATACCACATTTTAAATCTTTTTCTAATATCTTCAACTTTGCACTTAATTCGGAATTGGAAAGCGATACCTAAACGTAACTTTGTTTGAGAACCTTGTATTGTTAGCTTACCACATGACAAGTTTCGCAGTCGCCATAGCTTTAGTCCCGATATATAGGATGCCAAACTTTGAAGTTTTTTTGGACGCCTATATTTTTTTTAGCAAATTTTGCTGAATTTTTCTGGCTGTCTATGGCACGTAAAATTATTTTCATTATTATTCCTAAGAGAATGCATACAGTTGTACAAGATGGCCAAATATCATTTCTTTCAACGAAATATTACGCCAGTTATAACAGCTCAGACTTCAAAAATTCAAGGTAGCCCTGCGCAAAGTCGGGCATGGTGTGGAACAACTGACTATATCTCAGGTAGTATTGCTTCGACGATCCTTAAAATTTACCAACGTTCATTGAGAACATGTGCAAATGTTCGCTTAAAATTTCATCGAAATCCGTGATGGTCGAGCAGGAAAAAGTTCCGAAATGAGGCGATTTGACATGGAATGACCCAATAGTGTACGAAGCGATGATCTCAGCAGATGACCATTTTCTTTTGTAAGCTTAAGACAGGTTGAACCCCAAATCTTTGGGTTTTGAGGTCTGGACACTTTATCTCAAAGCCCCGCCTATGTTTCTGCTATATGGGTGGTTTAAAACTCCAGGACAAAGTACTATGTCTTGTAGTTGAACACTGTACGTATCCAGGCTGAAAAGAACGTTTCCATAACATTGAACATACATACAATATAGGGGTGTGTGTGTGTGTGTGTGTGTGTGTGTGTGTGTGTGTGTGTGTGTGTGTGGGATGGAAGAGCAGTAATAATCCACTGGAAATTTGATAATTATAACATATTTAATGAACGATTTTTTTGTTATTGACCGACATTTTATATTTTAATATATAATAGTCGATTTGGAATGCAACTGGAAAATCTTAATTTACGTTCTAGACTACATATGTCACAAGCCACAGTCGCCGTGCATTATTGTACTATTTAATTATTTATTCACTTCATGACATCACTAGTTTGGACGATCTATGTCGCCATTTTCAAATGATATTACAGGGAGACTGTACAATAGTACCTTTAATGAAATAAGAGCAGCACTTTTTTGTACGCACGCAAATACCAAAATGTTACGATATCATATATATGAAGTCCAACAAACTTCCAGTATTATTATACTGGAAACTTCTGTCACGAAGTTTCTCCTCCGAATACGAACATACAGAAACATGATCATCAGAATGAAATCAGATGTATTAATGAAAGATACTGTTGCGTCCTATTCCCGCGCGCAACTCGAAAATGGAACGGCAAAGAGATGAAAACTCTGCAAGGCACTTCAAAATTGCCGAATAGCTGTTTAGATGCCTTGAAGCCATTCGTAGAAGAACGAAAATTTCTTTCGCTCTAAGATTCACGGGAAGGGCTATTTTTGGCTAATTTTTCAAGGCATAAAGGCTTTGTCAACGAGCAGTATTAATTGCTTCCAAGATGTACTCTGTTGGTGGAGCACTGAGACGTTTATTACACAAGTGAAAGTTGATAAAGCTGTCCCCGTGTGAGACTGAAATCGCGTTAAGCAGCTCGTCCGGTGTGTCGACGGCGGCGTTTCCCGCGAGGTCGCGCGTATCTGGGTCAGCCGCCGCCACTGGTTTGGCCACCCCTGGCGGCCTCGGCCAGTGCGGAACGATCGCGTACGCCACAAGAGTGCACGCGCGCCGCCACTTTGCCCACCCCTCCCTGCCGCCGCCCCGCCGGGAGGACGTTATTTACATGCCGTCACACCCAAGTGTGACGTCAGCCATGACGTCCACACGCTCTATCAAACAGTACACAAGTTTGTAATCGTTTCAGGCGCTGATCTTCGGCGGCCACTTTAGCACACGAATTAAAGGTGTACCTCATGTCTTCAGTGAGTATATTATTTACAATTTAGGAAGCTATTTCTGTATCTTCATTCCCTGAAACTCAGAACGTACTAACGTGACAAAAAGATCCAACAAAATGGTATTGTGATAGTAAGTTAACGGCATACAATATTTCATTGTGAAATGCTGTTTTTTAACGGTATGGGTACTATGTTCGAACCTACTGGGAATCCATCTTCTTTCTTCTTCTTCTTCTTCTTCTTATTTTATTATTATTATTATTATTATTATTATTATTATTATTCGAAGTGCAGTTGCGTTTTGTGTACTTCTGCAGTTTGACGAGTCCAATATGAAAACATTGTGTGGAATTGTGTGCTTTCCGCCAAAAATAGAAATAAAGGTAGCTGGATATTAATATAAATATTCGTTCTATTGACATATAAACACAGTGGAGCATATGTTTCAAACATTTGTTAACCTAAGGCACCAAACAACTGTGGTCGTCTGTCCCTAGACTAACAAACTTCTTAAAGTAATTTACGCTAAGAACAACACACACATCCATGCCCGAGGGAGGACTAGAACTCTGGCAGGAGCGGCCGCGCAATCCCTAACATGACGCCTTAGACCACGCGGCCATCCCAGCGCTGCGATCGTGTGTCTCGTAAAAATTTGAACATATTAGCTAAATGGGTTAGGTTACTATAATATCGAAGGTAATTGAAAATGATCTTTTTCCCCATGTACGTATTATTTTCGACGTAGTTATGTGGGTCATTCCATGTCAACTCAATAAGGCCTCTGTTCGATCATCACGGATTTTGTGAAATTTTCTGTGAACATTCGCACATGTCTCCAATGAACATTGGTGAAGTGACTAACGTTCTTCGAATTAATAAAGACGGAAATATAGTCAATTCCTAGCTAATTTCAGCTGTAATATTTATGGAAGTATTTGATTGGAAGAAACTAAATATGGTCATTTTCTACAACTATATGCATTTTTAAGGATAATAATGACAGGAATTTTACGAGCCTTTTTCAGATAGAAAATTGTAAACAAACTGTTATTTGCAGCTTCTTTGGCCCATTTTATATAACATTTGTAGCCAATGTTTGAAATTCAATCCACTCCTATGATAGGATACATAGTACGTTGTTTCGTATGAGACTGGTTTTGGAGCTTTACTAAGAAATAGATTCAATATTTCTTTTACAAATACTAACATATTTTCAAATTTTCGCAAAAAATGTAATCCTCCCGACCAATTTGTAAACTAATGGAAAACAGTAGGAGAATTAAATTTTATTACCTACATTTTTGTGCTGTTACACTCTTACGTATTCAGTTTCATGTCTACACTGCGATATACACGGGATATAAATATCCAAAGTACAAGTTACTTCCGTGACTCAATTTTCGTAACCCATTCCACTTATAATTATAAATCGTTGTTAGTTCGCATTGGGTACTTAAATATACTTCTCTCTCTCTTTTTCCTTTTTTTTTTTATGCAAAATGAGGACGATAGTGGCACGTTTTTGGCCTTTTTGCAAAATATTTAACTTTGTAGGTAATTTATTTGGTATGTGAAACTGGTACATTAATTAAACTTTGTTTTAGAACCTTACATTGTTGGGTTACTACAGGAAAGGTTTCACAGTTTTAGTGTATTTGTAGCCCAAGATTACGAAGCCAAACTTTGAAATTCTTAGGGTGACGTCTTTTCGGGAAATTTTGTTTACAATTTTCTATCTGAAGTACTTGTAAAACTCTTTTCATTATTATTATTTAAAGAATGCATAGAATTGTACAATGACAAAATTTAATTTAATTCAACAAATTACTTCCCGAAATATTACAGCTGAAAGTCGCTAGAAATTTATGGTCGCTACGCGCGGCCGGTCGCGGTGGCCGAGGGGACTGAGGCGTTTCAGTCATGGTCTGCACGGTCACTACGGTCGGGGGTTCGAATCCCCCCTCGGGTATGGATATTTGTGCCGTCCTTAGTCTTAGCTAGTTCATAAGTAGTTTGTAAGCTTAGGGACTGATGACCCCGTAGTTAAGTCCCATAAGTTCTACAAACATTTGAACATTGTCGCTACGCGCGAAGTTTCGAATGGGACGAAACAAGTGACATCTCTGGCATTATGCTCGACGAATTGTAAACTTTGCCGTTATTCATTGGGGCTACGTGGGAATATTCACATAAAATGTCGACAAAAGCCGTGACAATAAAACAATAAACTGATAGGAAATAGACGATTTGATATGGAATGATTGTGTTCATGCATAGAGCAATTCAGTCATGTTTATATTAGCCTGTATTGCTGGATTATGAAGATAGCTGGGATATTAATCACAATACTAACGATTTAGGCCACGACTAGTGATAATGTAAGTGAAGTAGTCTGTCGAGACACAAGAAATACTGTGTTCTGCTGATAGAAATCAAAGGCCATACTACAATACAGATTTGTTTGCGAGTAGTTTTAATCTCTTCATCCGGTTTCATTCTATGGTCGGCATCATCCAGTCAAGGTGTGAGAGACAGATTTGATACAAAAGTTTCTTTTCTTATTCTGGAGAGTCTTAGATTTGGAGAGGTTGCCGCATTGCGATTTCTAATAGAATAACTTCAACACACCACGGACACACGTCGACCAGGTAACATTGCTCGCTGCTCATCTGTTGTTTATATTTATCTCAGGTTGCCGCTCCGCGGCGGAGTAGCCGAGCGCATTGAAGCGATATGCTCTGTAGCGCGTGGCTGTTCCCCGTCGGGCGTTCGAGTCCCTCCTTGGGCATGGATGTTTGTGTCGTCTTTAGTATAGGTTGGTTTATAAGTAGTTTGTAAGTTTAGGGACTGATGACCCCGAGTTAAGTCCCATAAGCTTAACAAACATTTCAGTTTGCCGCCACTTAAATAAAATGCAAAACACTAACTTCTCTTCTGCCGACTAAACTTTGTTTTACCAATTTGAACCCTCCACAATGTGTCGGAGTGCAGTGTGGGTCACATGGTTCACAAATACCGAACAAATTTAATCGCTAATTACTGTTTTTTATTAATTTACTTTCGAAACACTAAGAACTGCCAGTAACAAAACAGAAGCGGGTTGAAAGTTTTGCTTAGAGTGTTCTTTTACCGAAGCATACAGTTAGATGTCACATACTCTTACAGTTTCCACAGCTTGTAATGTGCTATGAAACGACTCCTATTAAGCCGACTTAAAAGTACTGTGATTTCCAACATAGTATTAACATGAAAGTATTCTTTGATTTGACAGACCAACTGTGTGTACTGCCGGGTTAAGAGCGTTACCCATGAAAGTCATTGTTTCGGATGCACTAGCATCTAGTTTTGAAATCTCAAAACACCGCACATTCGCTACATTCTGGTAACTTAAAGTATTTGATGTCGTCTGTGATGGCAGTATCTGTTTCACTACTAGAACGGTTAGCGTCTGGCACTGCTAGGTACTCCGTCCCACAAGGAGGATACAAATGGTAAGGTCAGTGAATTCGGTAACACAACTACATTTCATTATTAAAAACTCGCCAGCGGGTGTCTTTGCTTCGAATATGCTAAATTCCACGTGTGTGAGATGTGAAAATCGTGAACGGAGCAAGAACCTGTCAAGACACCCCCTTAATAGCAAGGCTGCTAAATTAAAGTTCAAATGTTTGTAGAGCTTATGGGACTTAACTACGGGGTCATCAGTTCCTAAACTTACAAACTACTTATGAACTAGCTTATACTAAAGACGGCACAAACATCCATGCCCGAGGGGGGGATTCGAACCCCCGAGCCGGCCACGGTGGCCGAGGGGACTGGGGCGCTTCAGTCACGGTCTGCGCGGCCACTGCGGTCGGGGGTTCGAGTCCCTCCTCGGGCATGGATGTTTGTGCCGTCCTAGTTCGTGGGTAGTTCATAAGTAGTTTGTAAGTTTAGGGACTGATGACCCCGTAGTTAAGTCCCATAGACTTTACAAACATTTCTTACATCTCGAACCCCCGACCGCGCAGACCGTGGCTGTCGCGCCGCAGACGGCTAGGCCACCGTGGCCGGCTGCTAAATTAAACGCAATGGAAATACGTAATCTGAAATCTATGTTCTATAACATGAAATTACGATAAAATAAAATAGGTATTAAATAAAAAAAAATGATCAAAATAAAAACAATTCTATCGAGATTGAATTAAACAGGAAGACATGTTTCTTCGAATGAAATCAAAACCGACTATACAGCAACTGATTGTCCGTAGTCAGCAATATGAACTTAGAAGTTAACTGACACACTGGATTCGGTAAACCTCGAATTAATGTTAGTTTCTTCCGAACAAGCCGGCGCTGCGATAATATTTCATAAACAAATACTGTCGTCGCAATGGATGCAGAAGATAAACACCAGTCAGCTCTGTTGAGATAGCGCCAGAACGACTGTGAGTAGAACCCTGCTAAGATAGTCGTTGCTGAGACAGCCGCTTCACAAGCTAATCTGTCTCGGAGCAGTGGCTCCCAACCTCTTGTAGACCAGGGATCGCTTGAGAGTAGGGACCGTTCAAATTTAATGGAAAATAAACTGTGTCGCTCACAAATGAAATGCAATCAAAACTTTAATTATAAAAATTTTGAGTAGGAAATTTAATTCGTTTTACACCAATATTCTTTTAGATCTTTCATCTTACTTTAAAGAATTACTAGGGTTGGAACTTATTGGGAACGCTGCTGTGGAGACATTATGCAATTGAATTTACTATTGTCGCCGACAGCACAAGTTGTTGACATACCTACCTAAACCTCCGCGGCTTGGACGTCCACCAATAAATTTTTTGACAATGTTTAGTGCACGGAAGCCAACAGCATAAAAGCAGTTGTATGTGTAGATTCATTTTCTGATGTTTCTTTATGAATCCTTAGCCTTAGCATTCTCAACCATTCGACTTCATGTTTTATATTTACTCTCCTATTAGTAATATTTTCTTCTGAGGATTTTGAATTGAAGAATAAAGCATTGTCATTTTATGAACAACATATTTGGTTTACTTCTTCTTTGCATCTTCAATCACCATAGACCTGACATCTGGCTGAAAATTATAAGGATGGTATTTCTTTCTAACTTTTAATAATGCCAAAATCTTGGTCACAAGTAGAAAACCTGTGGCCAGAAAGAAAGAACTTTTGTTCTCTTTCTTGTATTTGTTTTCTGAAAAATATAGCTTAACATCATTGCCATTTTAGTGTTTCTGTCTAAGGCACCTCGCTGCAGAGCGTGCGGTTGCTCGCCGTCGGAGGTTCGAGTCCTCCCTGGGGCATGTGTGTGTGTGTGTGTGTGTGTGTGTGTGTGTGTGTGTGTTGTCCATAGGTTAGTTTACCTTGGTTTAGTTTGTAAGCTACGGACTGATCAGCAAGCAGTTTGGTCCGATAGATTTACAAACATTCGAACGTCTAATGTTTCTGTTTTGGCCACCAAAATTGTCACTGTTTGTTGTTGGTGGGAGACAATTTCCAATATGGTAAAAATGCATAAGGCAATTTCTTGTAAGCCACGGGAAGCGATATACACATATGACAAGTGTTACTAACTTCATCATGTACGCCTAGATTGTAGACCCATAACTGACACTTGTAATAAGCTACACTCGTTACTATTTGGCTAATAAGTGCTTCCTGTAAGTAAAAACCAAGAATTTGTTTTGTACCATTAGATTGAACTGCTTCATCTGTTTGTAAGCTTCTACTTTCCTTAAATGTTCATGCTGCACAATCAGTTTATTTTTTCACGTTAAACTCTATCTTTTCTTGAAATACATCACAGGTCTGTCAAGTGCTCATTTTTATTGTTTAAAATGCGGGTTGAATCTTGTATCGAAACTATGGCGAAAGATGGACAATGAAAGTGGCCTTTGACTTTCTACATCCACATAGATACTCTGCAAATCACATTTTAGTGCCTGGCAGAGGGTTAATTAACCACTTTCATAACTTTTCTCTACCGTTCCATTCTCTAATAGCGCGCGGGAAGAAAGAACACCTAAATCGTTCCTTTTTCGATCCGATTTCTCTTATTTTATTGGGATGGTCATGTCTCCCTAAGTAGGTGGGTGCTAACAAAATAGTTTCACATTCAGAAGTAAAAGTCGGTGATTGAAACTTCGCAAACAGATCACGCCGCAATGAATAACGTCTTTCTTTTAATGATTTCCACCCCAAATAGTACTTTACAGATTGCACTCTTTCCTGTAGAGCTTAAAACTTTATAGCCATATTGAGATGTCGTGATAACTATTTGTGTGAGGTATCTCGGCGACAATAATGGCTATCTTACTCAGGAAACTTTTCAATGAATCTACAAATTCGCTCCTCATTTGCAGCTTTGTTGTGTGGCACATGACTGCCTCTTTTGTCACTTTCATGTGTTCCATTCACCTTCGTCCTCTTATACTACCACCACATAATGACAGCGATCTCCGGAATAATTTTTTGCATACAACCTGGTCTTCACAATTTTCATCTAGAAGCCTATACACTCTTCTCTTACTGCGTCGAGAAACTGCATATTAGCCCTATCTCAACATCTCGTACTTCAATTTGTGCACTTACAAATTCAGTTGTAGAGAGCCAGGTCATGTTGTAAAAACTATCAAAACTTGCTTTCTCCCCGCATAAAAATCATAGTAGGACACTGCAATTGCTCATATTCTTGAACCACACTTGCCTAACCCACAAAAAAAAAAAAAAAAAAAAAGAGAGAAAAAAAAACGAACTCACGGCTTTGGAAAAAAGTATGTAAACTTACCTATTGTTAAATAACTGTTATTAATGACAAAAGTAGCCATCAGTAATTCAAAAACAATTATTTTAAAATTACAAAGCAAATTATATATTGTTTAACTGTGCTCCTGTTTTGTCGGCCGCGGTGGCCGAGGGGACTGAGACGCGCCAGTCACGGTCCGCACGTCCACTACGGTCGGGGGTTCGAATCCCCACTCGGGCATGGATATTTGTGCCGTCCTTAGTGGTAGCTAGTTCATAAGTAGTTTGGGGTCATCAGTCCATAAACTTACATAGTTAAGTCCCATAAGCTATACAAACATTTGAATTTGATTTGCTCCTGTTTTGTAAAATTTATATAATGCCTGACATGTCTAACCCACTAGAATATTTAAAGTTATTTTCTAAACTAACAGGGTTGTAACGTAATAATGATATATATAATTTCATATTTACCTGAAGAATTAATATCATTAAAATTTGGAAGGTAATCCGGTTCATGATCGCTATTATTAAACAATTCTTCTTCTTCTTCTTCTACTACTTCTACTTCTAGCATTAACTCCGAACATCCTTCATCCGCCATCTACATGTTGAGTAGGCACATCTGGCACTATCGTAAACAGTCATTTAGTTGTTATCGAAACAACGCCAGGTTTCAGCACCAAAGTATGAAAAACTTGTAGGGAAGTTTGGAACTCATAAAGACGATTATTTCCAGATTTCCAGTTTAGTTTATCACAAAACAGTGATTTTGTAGAAGTGTTTGTTAGGCGCCTGTGACACTCATTTGTAAACTAAAGTTGTCATTTTGAAAATCTCGTTCTTTTTTGGTGTCACATGAAGTAGCGGTTATGCTTCCATTCTATTAAAACCCAGACGGTCGTGTGCAGAGGATGGGAGCGCTAGCAACTACAGCAGGGCGGCGCGGCGAGGGCAGGAGTGGGCATGCGTTCATTGCTTGCGTTCCGCCAATCCGGCGCATCCGCTTTTGTTCCCGCGTCTGTGCTGGCGCGCGATAAAACACCCATTGTCTGGGCTGCCTTTTGTTGCGCATGCTTAAAGCCGTGACCGTGAAAGGTTGCGAGCCATCGCAGTCACAAATCCTCAACATCTACGTAAACGTCACTTGTAAATTACTGCCGTGTTCTCTCTAAAGACATACATCCCTTACGTGATTCAGTGGCCCCACAGAATGTGATTTAGACAGTTTCCAAATTTTCGTTAAAAGAAATACCGGGATAGTTTACCAATGAGAGAGTTAGTAGCATTGCACTGGTCTTGTACGCTGCTAAAATGACGTAACTCCACCAAGTTACAGGCAGTGTGATAGCCTAAATTTATTGTACTCTTCATGAAGTTAGTTATTACGTACACATTCAAATCAAATGTTCAAATGTTTGTTAAGCTTATGGGACTTAACTACGGGGTCATCAGTCCCTAAACTTACAAACTACTTATGAACTACTTACGAACTAGGACGGCACAAATATCCATGCCCGAGGGGGGATTCGAACCCCCGACCGTAGTGACCGTGCAGACCGTGACTGGAGCGCCTCAGTCTCCTCGGCCACCGCGGCCGGCGCGTACACATTCCCCATGGGCTTCCCACAGGGAAGAATGTCATTACTGTTGGGCATCTCTCACCACATCCACAGCAGTTTTTTTTTTTTTTTTTCTTTTATTTCAGCTTGCCTGTCATGTGCTAAAACTAGGCAACAAACATAAGCCATGAAGCTCGGAGAGCCGCAGTGGACTAGCCGAGCGGTCTAAGGCGCCGTCGGAGGTTCGAGTCCTCCTTGGTGTGTGTGTGTGTGTGTGTGTGTGTGTGTGTGTGTGTGTGTGTGTCGTTAGTTTACCTTAGTTTAAGTAGTTTGTAAGCTAGGACTGAAGACCACGGAGTTTGGTTCGATAGATTTACAAACATTTGAACATTTTTTGAAGCTCTGAGAAGTATTTCACGCTTTTTCGCTTTAATGCGAAATATTGGTTTAATCAATTTGGCCTCATCTTGTTACTAACACTATCCCCAAGAGGACGGGCGGTGAAGCAAGCAAAGATGGCTCAGTCTGTAGAGCGCTTGTCCGCGAAAGGCAATGTTCCAAGGCTCGAGTCCCGGTTACGGCACACAGCTTTAATCTGCTAGGAATTATGGTTTTTTCTGTTGTAAGACGAATAAAATTCTGCATGGTGACTGTAAAAAAAAAAACTCTGTTCTTCTCATCAATAAGATAACAGCCCGTAGTGTTTTTTTACTTCATGTCACTTTCGACGTTCCTTTTAGAACGGCGTTATCAAACATACACAACCAAATACACCACACGCTCCAGTGAACGCATTAGTCTACTGTCGCAGAGGTTATCTCATGGGGTCGTATTACTTTCTTTTCGTGAGAAAAAAACTACAGCCGCGGCGGAGTGGCCTAGCGTTCTAAGGCGCCTTGCTGCGGAGCGTGCGGTTATTCGCCGTCGGAGGTTCGAGTCGTCTCGTGTGTGTGTGTGTGTGTGTGTGTGTGTGTGTGTGTGTGTGTGTGTGTGTGTGTGTGTTTAATGCAAGTTAAAGTAGTTGTAAGTCTAAGGACTGGTGACCATGATGACCATAGTTTTGTCCAATACGTTTACAAACATTTGAAACAACTACAGCTGAGGCATGTAAATTATAAAACAGAGAGATAAAATTGATTCTTTTTAGGAATAACCAGCTTTTCAACTGCTTCAGGGTAAGCCGAAGGCGAGCGGTCTGGAGCGCCACGTTACGAATCTCGAGGCCTCCCGCGTCGGAGGTTCGAATCCTCCCTCGAGCATGGATATGTGTGTGTTGTCCTTAGGTTAGTTTAACTGAGTTTAAATAGTTTGTAAGTCTAGGGACTAATAACGAATCACTTAAGTCCAATATACTTAAAAACATTTGAACATTTTGGTAAGCTGAAAAGGACATGTATGAGATCGAGTTACAGGGGATGAACTACAATGTGGAAAACAAGAAATACAACACATCGTGCGTAATACGGTGTAATAAAACCTTTGGCATTCAAAACAACTTTTCATCTAGGAATGGACAAATTCAGGTCTTTATAGGGCTTTGAAGGGAATGTATTCTTTCTGAAAAAGGTCCCAAAATTTTTGCAAGATGACGGCAGTGGATAGGATGAAGCACCCCTTCGTACAAAGTAGACAACAAAGGCTCAATAATAGAGAGATCTGGCGACTATGCTGGCCTGGAAAGGTCCGAAAATATGTTGACGAGTTGGAAGGAAGGAAGGAAGGAAGAAAAGAAAAATAAAACAGAACTGGACGATGTAGCTTCGTGAACAGATATCCTGGGACACACATACACCTTCGGGAACGAATATCGCACAATGGGACGGACCTGAAAGCTAAAATATCACACAATCCTTACTAGTAATACGACCTAAAAGTGTAACCGTGGGCCTACGGAATACAACGCCACATGATGGAAACTCTGAATCAACTAGAAACAACTAATCCGGCCAAATTACTTTCTCCAACAACCCACGATTTATGTCTTCGACCATACGTTTCTGTGTTGCAAGTATTTGCGTCACTGATAAATTGTTGTCGCTGTTGTTGCGGATATAAAATTTGGATAGTAAGCGCCAAGAAGTGCCCAACAATGGCTACCTCGGTCATGGAGGCATCCACCATAGGAGCACTAATTATTGTCCACGTTCGAATGTACTCGGCTCCGAAATAATGCACTGACAACAACATAGAACACTGTAGTGACCATGGATGCCTCTTGCAAAGTATAGAGGACATTCTGTGAATGCTATTGTTGGTGGTGGAATACGTTTGTGCAACACTAAGGTTTCGCGAGCATCTGCATTTATGGCGTTTACCGATGAGTCTCCGTATTTTTGTCCAACGCCTGTATATTGAATCGAATGTAAGGATCTCGGTGTTTCGAATGAGTAAAAACTGTGGTAGTATACCCATGGCACGGGAAAGGCAATTTACAAGGATCCCCCTGAGTGTGATAGGTTGCGAATTCAATGTACAGTCAGAGCGCTTTATGGCGCTTTGCTGCGATGCGCGAGGCCGTTCCCCATCGGAGATTCGAATCCCCCTCGGGCATGGATGCTTGTGCTGTCTTTAGTATAACGTAGTTCATAAGTAGTTTGTAAGTTTAGGGACTGATGACCTCGCCGTTAAGTCCCATAAGCTTCACAAATATTTGCATTTGCATCAATGCACAGTAAGGCTCAGCTGAAAGAGTAGCGTTAACAATTACAGCTGTAGCATATTAGCTGCTAATAGCTCACCATGTGCACCAGGAGTGTCAGTGAGGTGCAGACATAGATCGTTATGGGATGTATGTATTAGAACATCCCATAATGAATGTCATGGACGTTCAAAAAAAAAATCAAAACAAACCATTAACTTTCAACTTGCATCCAGCGCGGGCTTTGGGGGGCAAAGGGGGGGGGGGGTCGACTGTCCCGGACGACACCAAAACCTTCTAGAGACAAGACTTCACAACAGGCCGCGCCTTCGTCACACCGAGAGGCCGCGAACGCAAGCTGACTGGCCGACCGCTACGAGGCGGTGGGCGTGTCCCAGCGGCCAGCCAGTCAGCTGGCGGCCGCGGCCACTCGGTGTGACGAAGGCGCGGCCTGTTGTGAAGTCTTGTCTCTAGAAGGTGTTATCGGGACTCACAGGGGGGCGCCAAATAGTCTGAAACAAGGTGATGTGCCCTGACAAGCGGAGGGGTGAGGACAAAAGGAAGGTCACCGAGCATGTCATCACATTCCATGTTCTCAAACTTTTTGTAAATCCAAGGGGCTTAACTGCTGCGGTTATTAGTCCCTAAGGTTACAAATTACTTAGACTAACCAAAGGACATCGCACACACACCCAAGCCCGAGGGAGGACTCGAACTTCCGACGGCGAGCAACCGCGCGCTCCGCAGCAAGGCGCCTTAGAGCGCTCGGCCACTCCACCGCGGCTTCCATGTTCTCATCACCCCCTTCACACCAATAGCATTATAGAGTAATTCCCAAAGAGTTCGCCTGCGATCTTGATGGTGCGGACCTGGTAGGCAAATAACCCACGTTGATTGAGGTTATTTGGAGTGGCATACTTGAGTGTCCTGTCGAGCCCTATGGTTGACCTTATAGCTACACAAAGCAAGTATAGACACGGTGAAAGTCACAAGTACAGGGAGTTAGTGTCTAATATTTGGAGAGTTACTAGTAATTACTTAGAGCGTTATTAGTAATCATCAAAACAAGAAAACTAAGTCCGATAAACGTGGGCTATAAAACGCATTCTTCATTAGATAAATACATGTTTATGGGAGATAGTCCACGTGGCTTCCATTCATGGTAATATATCCCTCTACCCTTCGGACCGAAAGAGGTGGCGCAGTGGTAACACACTGGACTCGCATGCGGGAGGACGGTGGTTCAAATCCAGCTCCGGCCATCCAGATTTAGGTTTTCTGTGATTTCTCTAAATCACTCCAGGCAAATGCCGGGACGGTCCTTTTCAAAGGGCACGGCCGATTTCCTTTCACATCCTTACCCAAAAATCCGAATGTTAGCTCCGTCTCTAATGGTGACGCTGTACACGCGACGTTAAACCCTAAGTTTCCTTCCTTCCACTCTTCGGCGTAAGGAATGATGCACCCTCTGAACTACAGCCCCCTGCTGTTGTTTCTGTTGTACTTGCTGGCACGCATCAAAGAAGCGACCTTGTAGTGTTTCCATAACCAAGAGTCTAGCTTATTGACGTCTTGGGGACGTGCAGCCCAAGGCGTGGAGCCTCCCCGCCCAACCCAGCGGTCCTGAAATGTCCGCGTCTGATGGTCGCGAATATTGTGACGAAAGTCTGCTGGTGTGCCATCGTGCATGAACCATATCTGGCACATCTTCCAGCAAGGTAATAATGGGGACAGTTTAATTTCCATACCCTGTAATAGTTACTATTTCGTGCTTACGTCGTATATGACGAGATATCTGGGAAGAAGTTTCCTACGATCAAATTGAAGTCCAATTTTCAAGAACGATTGGCAGCTAGATTTTATCTTCCATAACTTTGTCATTGAATGAACATGAATACTGTGACACTCTGATAGTGTACTATGTCCTTTAACCGCTGGAAAGGAACTGTCTGTGCATTTGATGTGAATCACACGCTTAAAGTTAGAGGTAAAGCAAATAGCCGGCTTTGATTGTACGGTTACTGGGAATCAGCCGCGTGTCGCACGACATTCGTTATTCACCCTTATGTGGTGAATAATTGAATCCGACTGTAGCGTGTGCCGTCAATATCAGGTCGTGCTAGCAAGGAACATCGATTGTGACGAATGGCGGCACGGCAAAAGAAAAGTAATACCTGTTAGTTTTTTTTTAAACTAATTCGGAATTCCGGGAATGTATACTCAAGTGAATTAATCTCTCTCCGATAGAGACAGTGATGATACGCAATACAAGTGCTAACAGAAGTACTTGAAGTAACCTTAGCTATGTTGCATGAGGGACTGTACTCATATTTTATATATCAGTGATGGATGGATGTTACAAGCACTATCTGCCCGCCTTTACCCCACCATACACACAACTTTAAATACTGCCCGAGAAGCACGTGGATGTGTAAAATGACTGTATTAATGTACTACCAAAGCACGCCGATGTCACGTATCGAATCGTTACAATAGAGGAAAACCATCAATGACCATGGTATAAGGTGCTGGCACAGTGAATATATTATTTGCAAAACCGATATGTAGAGAGTCACTTTGCGGCTGTTAAGGTAATTTGTACCCGGGCCATTGAAAAGTCGTTCATGGTGACTCGAAACTCTGAAGAAGAAGAAGAAGAAGAAGAAGAAGAAGAAGAAGAAGAAGAAGAAAAAGAAAAAAAAAAAAAAAGAAAAGCGAGGACCAGTTAGTGCAGAGTCTCTCCTCACGTTTCTCTTTTCTGTCATTCACGATATCCACTTTGAGTTTTGTCCTGTAACGTTGAACAGAAATGTTTCATCGGCCCAGATATAATAAACACTAGAATAGTCTCGTAGGATCTCACAGTTACATATTCCCGGAATAGGCAACCCGCGTATCAGCCGACCTAAACAATCTATTGTTCATTTTCAAAAATAAATGTTCAGTTGGCGCTTCTGGAATACAAGTTTTTTCCCTAGTTTTGTTTATTTACTGCAACATCTGACGTTTAATTAAAGCTAACGGTGCAATGCTTACCCTGTATCTTAGATACAACGCGGCTACCAAATGTTTAAATGTTTGTAAATCTAAGGGACTTAACTACGTTGGTCATCAGTCCCTAGGCTTACAAACTACTTAAATTAACTTAAAGTAACTTATGCTAAGGACAACACCCATGCCCGAGGGAGGACTCGAACCCCCGACGGCGAACGGTCGAGCGCACTGCAGCTGGGCGCCTTAGGGCGCACGTTTATTCTGCCGCGGCGACGCGACCACGAATGTCCTTCCTAGTGACGCAGTGTTAAACTGTTTGTTTCGGACCCGAAACGTGATTGTAATTTTATCTCTAATTTCACAGAAAAATTTTATGCTTTTGGTATTTTTAGCATAGAAAACTATATTAAAAAATAGTTAAAATGTAATGGTGACATACGAAAATTTGTACCGTACCAGGACTCTAACTTGGATTTCGATGTTCTCGGGAGCGGTCGCATTACAATTTCGCTATGTGAACACGTTTCCAGGACCGACCCAGTTGGGTAATGCTTCGTTTCTGCCTGGTGTGGAAATACAGGAGCAAGCTCTAAGGAATGAATGTAGCTGACAGTAGTATATGTAGTCAGTGCGGCATACGTAAGTTTTGGGCCGGTCCTGGAAACGTGTTCACATAGCCGAATAGCAAGGCAACCGCTGGCGAAAAGCGGGAAATCTGGGTCCCGGTCCGGGATAAATTTTCGTATGGCACCACTGGATTGTACATTTATCTAATATATAAAGCAGAGTGTCCATATGTTTGTACGTGTTGCATACAAATCTACAGTTTTATTCCAATCTTTATGAAATTTTGTACACGTAAGCTACAATCCACGAGGACGGTCGCCGTAAGTGTAAGAATCACTTGCTATATATAGTTCACGAGATAGGACGTCATAAACAATGAGATGCGCCGAAAACTGCTGCATTTAGCGACAATACTGCTCATTTTCTCCTAAATCACTGGACCGATTTCAATCAAATTTGGTACACACATTCCTTGCCGTGAGGTACAATTCCTGCAGGGTAAAGAATCATATACGACACATGGTTCAAAAGATATTACGTAATAACCAATAGAAATCGCAAAAAATGCCATATAATGCGGCGAGGCTTTGGAAGTACACTGTATGAGACTGACAGTACTTGCAACAAACTTTAAACATAATTTCAAACCTTTATTAAACTTCTTACCGCTGGCAACCATAATAAAATGATGAAAGGAAAAACGTTTCTCGCTTACTACTTTTCCGCTGTTTATGGAGTAAAACTACGGCTCTCGGTATGACGTTACAATTTATAACTTGTACACTATAAATTGTAGACGCAGGAAATTTTACAGACAGTATACACGCATATAGTTAAGTATACCTTCTAAGTTGTATCACAGTACGACAGGTAGTTTATGAGCACATAAACAGTAACGTTCGTGGAAAACCGCCCCATCACGCACCAAGTTTTAATCTGTTACTTCTTTAGTACTAATTGTATTCCCAAGAGATTTTACATACAGCCTTTATACAAATAAATATATATACCTGAAAAATGGCAGGAATAAACAAATTAAATACCCGGGCAACGCCGGGTTTTCAGCTAGTACTTTATACAAACGAGCTGCGAGTAAAATTACAATTAAAGGTATTTCGACAACAGTAAAGCGTCATCATTCAGGAATGTAAAAAATATATAGGGTAACATAGAACGCGCTTTTTGTGTGTGTGTGAGAGAGAGAGAGAGAGAGAGAGAGAGAGAGAGGGGGGGGGGTGTACTACCCCATTTCACCATAGATGGAAAGGGAATCCAAAATTAGAGGCGGAGAAACAAAAAAAGGAAAAGAGCCTTAACCTATGTACTGGACGCCCCTCTAGTGGTATCTGAGTTTGATAACTTCCGCCATGCTAGTTCTGTGATGTTTTTTTGGAATAATTAATGCTGCAGCAGTCATTTTTTACTAATATTTTTATTGGCACGACGCGTTTCGGCAGCACGCTGCCATCATCGAGTGCATTTTTACAGTTACTGGTTCATTATTGACAACACAAAACATAAGTCAATAATGAAGACCTCAGAAAAATCCAAATAACTTATAAATTTATACAAGTTCTATGATGGTTCAAGGCCCCCGACGCTTATTAGGAATAAAATTTTAGTTTCACCTTCCAAAATGTTCAAATGTTTGTATAGCTTATGGGACTTAACTACGGGGGTCATCTGTCCCTAAACTTACAAACTACTTATAAGCTAGCTAACACTAAAGACGGCACAAATATCCATGCCCGAGGGGGGATTCGAACCCCCGACCGTAGTGGCCGTGCAGACCGTGACTGGCGCGCCGCAGTCCCTTTGGCCACCGCGGCCGGCTTTCCCTTCCTATCGATATTTTTCACCAATCTTGTAATAGAATGTGGTTGTTTCTGTATTACGGTAAGAGCTGCAAGTGAGAAACAAAGTACTGGCAGACTTTTATAAGTATCGCGTGGCTGTGCTGGGCTGCAGTGGTGACTCCGGAGCTTTGCTGCTGACTGTTGTCGGCAGTCGTTGGCCCCTGCCCCGGCTGCGGCTGCGCCAGTGGTGGGGGTAGGTAGGGAGGGTTGGGAGGGGCGGCAGCAGGCAGGGGGTCCCGCGCCTGCGCCAGTCACAAAGCGGGCTGCAGCTGCGCGCGTCTGCTTCCGCCACGTTGTTGCCAGACCGCCGCGCCGTGCGTTTTCTCGTACTACGCTCTGCTTGTTTTCGATTTATTGCGTGCCTGTGCGAACCTAGTGCTTCTTAAAAGTGGCAGTTAGTTTAACACGGGATTTGTGCTCCGTAACTTCAGTGTGGAACAAAGTGCTACCTACGAGTTTTGTCTTCGGAAATTTCCACGCCTCTCCGGATGGAACCATAATGTTTATTCCAGTATTGCAGCCAGGACATCTGGGGAGTATTTATTAAGTACTCGTATAAGATGTCACTACTGCTTCCGGAAAGGGCACGAGAGGTCCTGTCTTCAACACATAAGTAAGTGCGAAAGTTTACTGCACGCGTACCACTAAATATAAGAGGTAGTAAGCTGATGAGTCCTTAGATTATGCTCGCAAGTACGTGTGCAAAGCAGTGCAAAATATACCTGTATGCTCTATAGAGGGAAATGACTGCATTGTTGATGCTCTTGCGCCTGCTAATGGTTTTACTGAATACGTGCTTTGGGTGGTAATAGTTATTTTGCACGAGCAGCGATATAAGAGCATAGATCCTATTCTTAATATTTTCTATGAGAACGCGAGAAAACAGGTGTGAGCAGGGAAAGTGCAAGTAAACGAAATATCAGATCTAATGAGAAGGTTAAGAGAAGGGCAGCTCGTTTTGTTTTATCACGCTACGGGGGGGGGGGGGGGGAGCGTCACGGAAATGTTGCACGAATTGGGGTGGAAATCATTAAAAGAAAGACGTTATTCATTGCGGCGTGATCTGTTTGTGAAGTTTCAATAACCGACTTTTACTTCTGAATGTGAAAATATTTTGCTAGCACCCACCTACTTAGGGAGACATGACCATCCTAATAAAATAAGAGAAATCAGATCGAAAACGGAGCGATTTAGGTGTTCTTTCTTCCCGCGCGCTATTAGAGAATTAAACGGTAGAGAAAAGTTATGAAAATGGTTAATGAACCCTCTGCCAGGCACTTAAATGTGATTTGCAGAGTATCTATGTAGATGTAGAATGTTCTCTTTCTGTGCATACTTAAAAAAAGTATGCTTAATACGTTTGGAGCTCTTGTAGACAGGTGCCGTGTTGCTGTTTTAAGCACGTTTGTACCTTTCTTTGCGCACACGCTTGTACAGTACGAGCGAGAAGATCTCTGTCCACCCTGCACGTGCAGCTTTCGCCCTTAGCCACTCCGCCAAGGAGTTCCCTAATGGAGTGAAATGAAATGATTGTGTGCCATTATTGGCCGGCAGATTGCGTCTGGGGTTGTCGCGGTCACCTAATATACCGCCTCGTGGCCGACTTGCGTATCGAGGAAGATGAATATAACACACTGCACCCAGTACCCAGCCTGGTCCCCCTGCATGTTAATAAGTGACACTGTCTATACAGCTATGGAGGCAGGCACTAATGGAGTAAGATACGGTGGCCTCTGAGACCAAGACATGGCTCTCACGCAACAACGCTCGTGGTAGTCGTGATTTTCAAACAGCTGCTTGTCGGATACGATTAAGAAAGGGGCACAGTTAACTTAATTGGAAGTCTTCGCTCAGAATCACCAATGTCATCCTCCCTCCAAGCATGCACCTCCCCTCTTGGCTCAGCCTGTATGGTTATCTGATCACTGTGTGTGTGTGCACGCGCGCGCGCAGAAAGAAAGATAATAGATGTATGTATGCATCTGAAAAGAGAGCGAGTAACATCCTGGGTTACGTAATAGTGTGGATAATCAGCGCAACTTTGAATTAAAAAAGAAAACAAAAATGCCGCGAACTCCTTGTGCCGCCGCCCCCCAATAAATTAGTGTAAGATTCTGTGCCGGTACCTGCACGAACTGCGTAACTTCAACTACATTGTATAAGCTGCTACCGAACGAGGTGGCGCAGTGGTAAGTCACTGGACTCGCATTTGGGAGGACGGTGGTTCAAATCCACCTCCGGCCATCCAGATTTCGCTTTTCCGTGATTTCCCTAAATCACTCCAGGCAAATGCCGGGATGGTTCATTTGAAAGGGTACGGCCGATTTCCTTCCCTATCCTTAACCAAAAATCCGAGCGTGAGCTCAGTCTCTAGTGACCAAGCTGTCGACGGGACGTCAAACCCTAAGCATTCGTCCAACATATAAGCTGCTCTCGTACGTGCTTCACTGCGTTTCCTGTTGCATCTGCGAAATTGAAGGTAATAATTTGATATGGCTCGCTTCAGACAGTGCAAATAATGGCTTTTTGCCATGTCTGAAAGTGTATGAACCGCATGCAGGGATTGAAAGTGGCATTATGTTACAATCTTTAGTCGTCTCCCTTTACAGGCTGACTGCTACGTCTCTTGCGTGATAGGAAATGACTTATTTCTACGCCCCCAAACAATATTCGTAACAGTAAAAAGTAAAGGAAAATGTCCTAAACAGAACTCCCCCTCCTACCCCTAAATTGGACGCCCTTCTTGCTTCTGTGTATTCTCGTGAACCGTTCCCCTCTTTACCGCTGCCCGCTTCACTTGTTGCTTGTCAGATCTACATACTTTGCACGTCACAGTGAAGTACATGGCAGAGGGTTTGTCGAACCGCTTTCATGGTACTTCTCTACAGTTACGTACTCTATTAGCTCGCGAGAAAAGGAACATCTAAACCTCTCAGTTTTCGATCTGATTTCTCTTATTATGATGATAGTTTGTTAACAATGTTAACATTCAGAAGAAATAAGTTTCGCAAATAGATCTACCTAGTAGTGCGAATTCAGTAAATTTATATTACCGTGGTTTGTAAACTTCGCTACGTCGATAAAGACGACACGTACGGAAAAAGTGTCGTCTTCCAAGCGCCACGTAGCGAACCAGCAGAATTTTGCAACACGTTTAAAACCGCGTCATAAGAGTCCGTTACGACAGCATTTCCTTTATCATTCTCCGGGTAAAAGTTGTCATCTTCAGCACAAAGACTGGTTCGGCGTAGCTCTCCACACTACCCTGTACTGTGCAAGCCTCTCCGTCTGTGTATAAGATCATCCTTTTGAACCTGCTTATTGTACTCGTCTCTCGGTCTCCCATTATCCCATTACGATTTTCACCCTACACACTCTTCGCCCCCCCCCCCCCCCAAGTGCTAAACTGTCGCACCAATGTATCCCTTCTCTTAGTCTAGATATGCAATAAACCTTTCTCCCCAGCTCTGATAACCACCTCTTGATACGTTACGCGATCTACCCATCTAATGTGCAGCATTCGTCTACCCTCCTCCCCAACATTTCAGAAGCTTCTATCATCTTACTGTCTGAACTCCTAATCGTCCACGTCCAGTCTCGTTCAATGCTACACTCGTGACAAATGTTTTAAGAATGGGCTTCGTGACAGGCTGTTTTCATTAATTTCATCTCATTCAGTGTACAGGTGAAATGTACAAGCGACAGTGAAGCGGAAACGACCTGCCGACAGACGACGCAATTCCCGTTAGTCGTGCAGTGCTGACAAATGGTCAAATAGCTTCATACAATGATACAGCTCGGCACGTGTGAGTTTACAACGGAATGGCCGATTCCGGCCGGATATGCCTTCCGAGTTTTAGAAGAATCCTCTGATTCTTTTGCGAAGAGTTTGACTCAAAACTAAAAAGCATTATATTTCTGTACTCCTCAAGCGCTTTCGGCGCGCGCGCTCGATGGAGTACTCGAACCTCTGACGGCGAGGAACCGCACCCTCCGCAGCATCGCGCCTTGGAACGCTCTGCCATTCCAGTGCGGCAATCGGTGAGAACTTGTTCGTTCGCTAATCATTTACCATAGCAACAGTGCAGTAACTGAAGCGTAAAGTAACTTCTTTTAGGGGTAAAGGAACATATGCTAAGTTTTTCGCGCATGTAGCGGCATGCGCCTGGTTTGTGCTCACGTGCGCGCAATCCAGGCGGGTACAAGCGTACGACACTCGTGAGTGTCTGCGTTTTTCTTTTTTCGCGCGCATTTCAATTTGGCCGGTTGGTGTAACTAGAACCACAACAAATTCTAACAGCTAGTTAATTTCGTGGATAGTGCAGAGTGAAATTTTAGAATGAACCTATGTTGCTGTAGAACAATTAAAAACGCTCGTGCATCAGCCATAAATCAAGCTATAAAGAAAGCAAATGCCTCAACACATGGTAAAGTTACTCTCAGCAGAGAAAGAAGAGCATCGACATCCAAAACAATGGTTACAGATGCTTCATGAGACCTTCACGAGCCGATTTGCTTCACAAATACTTTGCGTCGTCGAGAGCACATAAAAGATCACTGAAATACGGCTTCTAACGTCTGCTAATGCTTCATTAGCTGCTAGCCGGTCGTCGTGTGTTACAGATACTGGCAAAACTACTGTGTCTCTACCCTTAACACATTTCAAATCAAATGTTTGTAGGGCTTATGGGACTTAACTACGGGATCATCATTCCCTAAACATACAAACTACTTATGAACTGGCTAATACTGAGGACGACACAAATATCCATCATGCCCGGGGGGGATTCTAACCCCCCCCCCCCCGATTAACACATTTCATGTCACAACGCATCCCATTTAGTAAGCGTATCGAATCCACAATAGAAACATGATGTTGTCCAGACGTGTCAAACTCTAATACTAGAGTCTAAGATCTCTCAGTGGAGCAAACATACGAATTAAAAATAAAGAACTTCATAAAGCGGTTGATTTGATAGTCTTTTTCTCCCTTAATACCGTACTTTATCGTGTTCAGAGTCGTCATTTAATATATAAAGCAGTGTGTCCGTATGTTTGTACGTGTTGCATACAAATCTAAAGTTTTGTTCCAATCTTTATGAAATTTTGTACACGTAAGCTTCAATCCATGAGGGCGGTCGCCGCAAGTGTAAGAATCACATACGATATATAGTTCACGAGATATGACGTCATAAACAATGAGATGCGCGAAAAACTGTTGCAGTTTGCGACAATGCTGCTCATTTTCTCCTAACCATTGGATCGATTTCAACCAAATTTGGTACACACATTCCATACCATGAGGTAACAATTGCTGTATGGTTAAGAATCACACACGGCACATGGTTCAAAAGATATTACCTCATAACCAATAGAAATCGCAAAAAATGCCATATAATGCGGCGAGACTTTCGGAATACACTGTATGAGAATGAGAGTACTTAGCGAATTGCAACAAACTTTAAACATAATTTCAAAACTTTATTAAACTTTTCCTCGCTGGCAACCATAGTAAAATGATGAAAGGAAAAAAGTTTCTCGCTTACTACATTTCCGCTGTTTATGCAGTAAAACTACGGCTCTCGGTATGACGTTACAATTTATAATTTGAACACTACAAATTGTAGCTACAGGAAATTTTACATACAGTATACACACATGTATTTGAATGTACCTTCTAAATTTTTCACAGTACGACACCTAGTTCATGAGATATGAGCCGGCCGCGGTGGCCGAGGGGACTGAGGCGCTTCAGTCACGGTCTGCACGGCCACTACGGTCGGGGGTTCGAATCCCCCCTCGGGCATGGATATTTGTGCCGTCCTAGTTCGTAAGTAGTTCATAAGTAGTTTGTAAGTTTAGGGACTGTGACCCCGTAGTTAAGTCCCGTAAGCTTTACAAACATTTGAACATTTCATGAGATATGAAAACATAAACAATACATTCCGCTCTTCATGGACTAAAAGTACGGTATTCGATATGACGCTACAATTTATAATTTCTACACTACAAATTGTAGCCGCAGGAAATTAGACAGTATACTCGTATATAGTTGAGTGTACCTTCGAAATTGTATCACAGTAAAACATGTAGTTCATGTAAATCCGCCCCTTCCCACACCACGTTTTAATGTCTTACATCTTTACTACTAACTGTATTCTTAAGAGATTTTACAGACATACAGTCCTTATACAAATGAATAAACACCCGAAAATGGCAGGAATAAATACACAAATACCCGGGCAACGCCAGGTTTTCTGCTAGTCACACATAATGAGAGGAATACAGTACAGTTGTTGACTTGTTAATTGTAAACGTTAAATACCTAGTACGTGGTTGGATGCTACGACTATTATTAGGTGGTGTGCGGCCAGCCACGTGCGCTTACCTAACCTGAGCTGCAGCTTTAATTACTCCGTTAGCGTGAGAGCTTTGTCTCCAGCCCAGAATGGCATCACCCACGCGCAAGTGTCACGAACAGGCGTGCACAGACGCGACAACCTCTGCTTCCAGCGAGGCAATCACAGCCGCAACGCCTGTGGGTGTAATCGCCTTATTTAACAGACTTAGTCTTTCTGAATTAAGTATTTACGATTTGGTATTATCAGCGTGCACTTAGTGTTATGAGTTACAGCGGCATTGCGTGCGTTGTCGGTGGCAAACAAAACAGTCGCGGTGAAGTAGCCGAGCGGTCTAAGGCGCCTCGCTGCGGAGCGCGCGGTTGCTCGCCGTCGGAGGTTCGAGTCCTCCCTGGGACATGGGGGTGTGTATTGTCCTTAGGTTAGTTTACCTTAGTTTAAGTAGTTTTGTAATATACGGACTGATGACCACGCAGTTGGGTCCGATAGATTTACAAACATTTGAACATTTGCAAATAAAACACCCCTCGAAGCCTTCCATTTCTGCCAGACCGTCTTTCCCCTGACATAACGCATTTTCTCTTTTTTCCGAGCAGATGCCCAAAGCCATCACTCACATAAGCACTAACAAAATGGCGTTCTTGCAGAAATTCAAACTACAAGCAAATCCTAATAGCAGCCTTTTGGAATCCGGGTAATCGGCAAAAGACTGAGGCAACTTCAAGTCACGCACATGCGCAAAACTGCTGAGTCATCCCGCGTTTGCGACTGTTAATTGAATTAGTACCTTGTGTAGCTTAAGTCTGGGAAGGTTTTGTTCAGCTATGGATTTCATTTTCTACTTGAAGCGGAAGTTCTTCCTTAGGGTTCCCTTTTCGTAATAGTCTAAAATAATTGTATTTTTTGTGATATTTGGGAAAACATGAGTAGAATATACCAGGACGAATGGTCGTAATAAATGATTTAATAAATCATCGAGAAAAATGTGCGGTTGTTAGTCAGTGATATGGATAGTTGTGTTGCCTTAAGTCAGCATTTAGCTACGCAAATTACGTTCGTTGTGTATCGCTGCATATTCAGGACGCGAGTTTCCCAACATTATTACAGCGGATATATACTTTAGATTCTTGACGTAAAAATTAAATCGAGACACCGAGAATGATCTATCATGATGCACCAAGAAAGTGTGCATTGTAATTCACTTAGGAATCTCCCAGCTTTGCAGCATTACTTCGTATTTAGACACACAACTATTCCCTGGACTGAAATGCTAAAGATTAACACAGTTTTAGTTAAAAACTCAGCAGTCATTATAGTCTGTGGTAGTGTTTTCAACCTGGGGGTCGCGAACCCAGGGGCTCGCAAAGTCTTGCTCGGGGATCTCTATTACAAGAGGAAGTACTTGCACCATAAAATAACTACGGGTGGAACATTCATTAGGAGCTGAATAGATCATAGACTGTTTTATAAGACAGTGTGTTAATGATGGAAGTCTGAAAACTATTTAAGGGAGCCAATCGATAGGTAAAAGAACATGATACAAGAAGTTATTCTGAAAAATAAAAAAGAAAGTTCTACTGCTTTACAAATTTCCTAAACAGTGGGACTCTTCGTAATGAGCATACTTTGCTTCTGAGTCTTGCTTGAAATACGGAACGGTCTTTAAGCAAAATATATTTTTATGTCGGAAAAGATGTAAAAATGGAATAATGTGCTACATTCCGAAAAATACACAAAACTTCGTACAACAATTTACATTGTTTATATAGCCCTTGCAGTATTCTCAGTGTCTCTCCGAATGAACATGAAGCACTGATGATGAATTAGTACTTTAATACGCAATGGATAGTAATGTTCACTTGTCTCGGGTTGCACATACGCTGTAGAACCAATTCACAAGAGGCTACAGGTACTCTTTGCTAGGACAACCTCAGTAGCACTTGGCCGTAAACATTTTCAGCGGGCTGTTCTCTAATGCCCGTGGACTTCTTTCGAAAGGTTTCTATTGGTGGGTTTAGGTTTTTAGGCGAATGTAGCTTACCGACGGCTGATAAGCAGAATAATCACGATGCCATGCCCTCCCAATGTTTCATGTGATGGCCATTGAAACCAACATCACCTAATATTGTCATATGTTCACTAACAATAGTAGCTGCTGCAAATTTCTTATCAAATTAATTAAACACAACATTCAAAAATGTCTACCGCGGTGGTACTGTACTCAGTACAGATTCCTAGTTAGCACACTACCGATCCGAAATCCGCGCACCCAATTAATGTCTAGCTTGCCTAGACTTCAGAGAAAGACAGTATGCATGATCACGCAATAACGCGGTGAGTTACAGAAACTCCCTACAAACAACATACTTTTCACTTCAGTCAAGTTTTAATATTATTAACATGGCATGACGTCTGCTGCAACCAAAGGGAACCCATCTAATAATTAGTCTACAGTAATAGGAAAAAAATTAGCGATATAGGCAAAGATTTTGTTGCTATATAAGTTTTTGATATAAATCCATTCGCTCAAAGGTTCGTAGAATGTTTCTCTGTAATGGTGCAAAAGTATGGCGCCTTAACGTCATCCTTTGGCTCGTCCACGCTTCACACACGCAATACGGAGCCGACAAATGCGAAGAAAGGCCGCAGCTCAGAATTTCAAGATTCTCTCTCTCTCTCTCTCTCTCTCTCTCTCTCTCTCTCTCTCTCTCTCTCTCTCTCTCTCTCTCTGTGTGTGTGTCTGTGTGTGTGTGTGTGTGTGTGTGTGTGTGTGGCGCGCGCGCTTTTGTCACCACTGCGTTTGTAGCCAAAACTGTAACGCTCAGCACTGAAGTCACGGAGTCGTATTATATTTTACCGTGGACAACACTACAGGCACACCGCTGCTTATAATCGACACGAAAAGGCGTCGTAGTAGTTATCAACAGCTTCAATGAAACTACCTTTTCTTTGGGTCTTTATTATCTCGCACATTTCGCGGTATAAAACGATAGTTCGCAGTGTGATAGATAACAATACTTCAGTACGAGCGCTTTGGTACACGAGACGCAAACACCACGGACTGTTAAATCCGTTTCACGATTTTCATCGTGATCCGAAACAGGAAAAGGTGTTGGTCCCCCCCCCCTTTTTTTTTTCTGAGGATCTTTAAAACCGCAGACTTCAGCAACATCCTCGGTGCCACCCGCGTACTTTGACAAACCTAACCGGAAGAGATTTCGACGCCCACTCAGCTAGCGCGTGAGTGCAAGTAGGCGCTTAATGTTTCGGAGCACTATTCATGTCACTGGGTGTCGAAATCGCTTACAGTTAGGTGCGTAAAGAGAGGTCAAAGGGGCACCGAGCATGTTACTGTACTGTACTCGGGAACCGTGAAGGGATCTTTTGCCGGTTTATTCGTGCATGTACCTATCTTACACCCTCACGTTTTAACCCCGCCGAATGGGACTAAGCTGGAAGTATGAAAAACTATGAACACTGTTTCAGATCACGTTGACATTTTGTCAAATGGTTTTTAAAAGTCCCTATCGTTTCCACCGTGTATACCAGAGCAAAACTGGCGATTGTGCTACACTCCAAAGGGGTGCGATCACATGTATTGGCGTTCCAACCGCACGATGAAAGTAGAGGTCAATTGTGTCCGGGGTGTCAACAGTGTCGAAAGATGTCAAGAACATCGTCCTGTTGTCAATCACAACCGCTAAATGTGTTACATTCAACGGCTTAACAGACCTGGTGGTTTCGTTGCTGCCCATGGTACAACTTACCCCTTCCTGAGGCCTTTACGTGTAGATTACAAGCCGGCGCGATGCGCGAGGTCGTTCCCAGTCGGGGGTTCGAATCCTCCCTCGGGCATGGATGTTTGTGCTGTCTTTACTATACGTTAGTTTAAAAGTAGTTGTAAGTTTCACGGACTGATGACCCCGCAGTTAGGTCCCATAAGCTTAACATTTTTGAACAAGCCGGCGGTAGTCTCAAATACTGTCTTCGGCCAAACATAATACAACCGTGTGATTCCAGTGCTGGGCTTCTCAGGTCTAACTACAGTCGCAGAGGCATCAGACGAAGGGATGGAATGTGGGCAAGAGGGGATGGCTTCCCCTCGCTTAACGCGTACACGGTAGCGTAGGCAAACATTTTCACCACAATGTGCTTCACGTGAAATTTTGAGCTGGCGAAACGAGGGCGCAGAAAATTAGCTGCATCTTCTAACCCCAATGCTAACCCCCGACAGCTTGCAAATAACATTGCTCGTGCGACACGGAGGCGTCTGCTGGTGCCACGAGCATCTTAATGCTCGCAGTAGGCTGGCGCGCTTTCCGCGGTCCATCGCCATGTGGCGCGACAGTATCGGAATGCTCAAATTGGGTTC
The DNA here is from genome assembly GCA_026315105.1 of Locusta migratoria. Classification (NCBI taxonomy): domain Eukaryota; kingdom Metazoa; phylum Arthropoda; class Insecta; order Orthoptera; family Acrididae; genus Locusta; species Locusta migratoria. The sequence goes on along the minus strand of CM048755.1, from coordinate 426,357,720 downwards.
GTTCAAGGAGCTGCAGCAGCAAAGCAGGCACTACCGCGCATACGCCGGACTATGAAGTCAGTCAGGCTGGAGCAAGAAATTTTCCCTGCAGCTCATGCTGCCAGGAGCTTCCTTGAACAGTCGGTACGCTGCAGCATTGCTCTTTGAACACGAATTTCCGTACTGCGCATGCGCGGTAGATGCCCTGTAGCTCCTTAAACGAACCCCTTGATTTAAAGTTTGTGCACGATGGGGTGTCAGTAGTCGACTCTGGACGAACGGTTCGCTCGTAGAAGTGGAGGCCCCATTCCTGAGGACGCGTATCTTTTAACGGAGCACAACTTTGCAACAAGTTAACACATCCAGTGGACATTAAGCAACGTAGTCTGTGTTTACAGTAGAATTATTTTGTCTGTGTACTTACTTGTGGTTATTAAGAGAGATGAAGTTCTCACTTGTACTTAACCGTAGTAGTGTACACCTGAAACTCTCACGCATGTTTCAGATGATTTATTGTAGTTCCTCTTCTAAACCGTCGTACATAAGATAAAGTAGCAGATATGGAAATAAAAGTCGGAGGGATAGAAAAGCAATTGAAATCACTAAATAGAGGAAAGGCCGCTGGACTTGATGTGATACCAATTCGATTTTACACTGAGTATGCGAAAGAACTTGCCCCCTCTAACAGAAGTGTACAGAAGGTCTTTAGATAAGCGAAGCTTTCCTAAGGATCCTAATGATTGGAAAAAGCGCAGGTTATTCCCGTTTACATGTTGAGTCGTTGATCATATGGCCAAAACTCAAGCTCTATTTTGACGTCGGTCACTTGGAGAATATTGAAAAACGTTTTTTTGTTAGAGTATTATGACATCTCTGGAGAAGGCAAATCTCTCTTGTAAGAATCGACATGGTTTCCGAAAGCAACGATCATGTGAAACCCAGTTCGCTCTATTCGTCCATGAGACTCTGAGAGCATTAGATGCAGGATCCCGGAAAGAAGCGGTGCTTCCGGACTTCAGCAAGTTGTCTGATGAACAAAGTTCTAGAATAAGTAATATCAGACCATCTGCGTGGCTGGATTGAAGAGTTTCTAGCTAACAGAACGTAGCATATCATTCTCATTAGAGGGAAGTCTTCTGACTTGAAAGTTATAACAGGCGTGTTCCAAGGGAGTGTTACAGGACCGTTCCTTTGTCCAATACATATGTGACCTCATAGATAATATCGGAATCTAACAAGGCTTTTTGCCGTAACGCGACGCTCCAAACTGGCCATTCCCGCGCGGCTATGACAAGTCAATAACATCACTGCATGTTATATTCAGTAAATGATCTACCTTGCCCTTCTCTTTTTCCGTGTAATGACGTCTGCAGACATGTATTTCTTAGATACTTCCATTAATGATAATACAAGCACTGAATTTATAAAACCCACAATGAAACTGTGCCTCGTACTCTACTCTCTTAGCACAGTACAGGGACCGCTGTGATTAACACTTTTCGCTGCGGCAGTGCGGCCCGGCGACGTGCGAGTGCGGACTGGTAACAATGGTAGGTGCCGCTCCTAAGCTCACCTGAGCTACAAGGCCGACGTCAATACCTTGTAAGATCTGTACCATCATGTTCTATGATGACACCTTAGATGCATTACTTCAAATAAGCTTCGACTGTATTGTGGTCATGTTTTAAAGTCTGTTTGCTGTCTGACACCTAAAGGAGCCACAGGCTTCATTCAAATGTTCGTGAAATGTTCGCAACTAGTATGAGTAATCCGAAAGTGAGCGTGGACGCTTTAAGCGTCAGCCGTACTGGCTTGTGGCTTGTCTTGACGCTTATAAGCGTCAGCCGCAGCGAAAGTGTCAAACTACTTACTTAGACGTTTGTTTATTTTCAAATTGATTCATATTATTAATAATATTCCTTTTATTTTCATTTCTGGTGCTTTTGCACTTCCGTTTCTCCTGTTTCATGGGATGTATTGAGGCATCGCTAATGTAACTAAACTTCTTCCATTTTTTAGTCAGCTTATCCGAAGTCATTCTATATTTTTCTTCACGAATATTCAGCCGCTGTCTTATTTATTCATATTACAGTCATAACACAATGCTAGATCTAACTTCATTCGTGAACTCCACAAACTAACTACAATCACATTCTGTTACATACACAACAATGACTGGCAAGAATGCTAAAATTAGTGCTAACAGACCTGCACGGGCCAGGAATAAATACATCATAAAATGTTGTCATTGTATTCCGTGCACCTGTCAGGATATTGTCCTGTTTGCCACGAACGTATAAGGTTTTTTTCTCCTGCACACGTTTACAACATATCGATATATATATATATATCTCTACTTGTCAGATATTTTACCAGTTCTGTAACACCAGCTAAAACTGCACGGACAGCGCTGTTCAATTATGAAAAACTAGTAAAAGCCCGGCAGTTAACAGAATTGACTGCTGTTCTAGATATTACGTATTATGATTAAGAATATCTGTGCAAAGGTGGCTAATTTAAAAATTGATTCTAACACCAATGTCTATCTTAACAGCGATGAACATCCATCAACTCTAGGACAGAGCATTACTCTCTCGCAGGTACGTCGTGGAAAAACGCTTATAATAGCAATCGGCGACACACACACACACACACAAACGTAAGCTGCAAAACTGCGTATGCGCATAGCTGCTCATGGAACTCGACAGCTCTATCGGCGACAAACTGCCACACACTGCCACAAACTGCCGCTTATCACTAAGAAACTGAAAATCTGTGATTTTGGACATATCAAGATTTTCCTTGGAAGTGCAATCTTTACAAAGAAAGGAAGATCCTTTATAATTACGCAATAGCAGGACATACTAGAAGCAGTTACTTCCATAAAATATCTCGGAGTAGATGTAAGAGCGATTTGTAATGGGACGACCGTATAAAATCAACCGTGGGTAAGGTAGATGCCAGATTGAGGTTCACTGGAAGAATTCTCATGAAGTGTATCCGTCAACAAATGAAGTAGGTTGCGAAACTCTTTCGGCCAGACTTGAGTATTGCTCATCAGTGTGGGATCCGTATCAGGTATGGTTAATAGAAGACGTGGAGAATATCCAACGTGGGGCAACACGTTTCGTTTCAGAGATGACCGGGAAACTCCAGTGGTATACGCTGCAAGAGAGATGTTCTGTACAGCTATACGGACTTCTCTTAAAGTTCCGAGATCACGCTTTTTATTTTGAGGATTCGATCAGTATATTACTTCCGTCGACGTTTATGTCGCGAAAAGACAAGTATATTAGAGCGCACACGGAGGCAAATCGACAATCGTAGATGCTGGCGTACACCAGGGTCACAGTGACCCTCAATTGTTTGCTGGAGATATGTCCTAAATATAACACATTTTGTGATTAAATTGTACCTTAATTTTCTAAGTGATTTTTACCTCACCTCTCTTACGTAAGTTTTGAATTAAAACTAGTGTCAATACGTTAAAAATCAGTGATAAAGAACAGATAGCAGTGGAAACACATTATGAAACTTGAAAGCGATCCGGATCTAACGATTTTGTTTCCATTTTAATTCGATGAAAATTCTGTTCAATAAAATCCACGCGTTACACAAATAGTGTGTTGTATTAATAATTATAATTCGACATGAATCACACCTGGAATATCGACTAAAATGTGACGGCAACTGGTCTGCTTATTCCATAGGGTCTGTTCCAACTGTAACAGTGCATTCAATGAACGTCTTTATCCAACGACATAGTCAAAAAGTGCTACGGGGGTAAGTCATTTATTTCACTGTCACCATTGAGCTTTTCTAACAGCGCTTCTTCTTTTAGTAGACTAATTTCCGCATGCTATTTTCCCACAGTACTAGGTCTCTCAATACTGAATTTGCACTGGTGTCAGTAGGTTGTGCGTGTATGTTTGGTAGCGAAAATACAATAACAAAAAACTATAGCTGTGTCGTTATCCGCCTAATGCAAGACACCATGTTTTAACAGGATTTTCGGGATTTGTTGTGATCAAAAAGCGCTCTAAACATCATAAACATAAGAACACGCCACAAACAAGCAAGCAGAAACACAACTGGAATATGGCCTGCTGTGAAAACTTCTCATTCCTCAATTAAAGCAGATGCAAATCCTGCGAATGACATAATAAAACAAAAGCAAAAAACCCACGGAAGATGGCACAATAAGTGCCGAAACATGTTTGGGTATTAAAACAAAACAAGGTGTTACAGATTTTCATCTTAGTGTTCACAGAAACTGATTTAGAGCCGAGTGTCGCTTTCAGGGAATGCATACATTCATTCCCACTGCTATTCTTTCCTTGGTGTCCATTAACGGTATTACCATAGGAGAAACCAGACTGATCTGAGGAAACGGTGGCGCGATGGAATATCGCTGGTCAGGAGCAACTTCCGACGAGTGCGCTCCACGCGGACATTTCTGCTACTATCGCAGAAACAAAGCAAACAAGGCGGTTGTTTTGAATTTGCGGGAACGTGTACTTTTCGTATTTTTGTATTCCACATAGAAGCAAGTATTTTGAAGATAATGTTCGACAAATTTTCTTAAAATGTGACTAGTTTTTATCTGAGTAACTATTTATTTAGGAATCGTAAAATATGATGTTTCTAGATATGTCAGAACTTATATCGGATGTGTGGCAGTCCTTAAAGACAGCGGATGGAGATTCCAAAAGGCTACATGTAACTTGTGTGGACGACTGTATGCCGCAGTTCGAGTAATGTCTAACCTTCACGACTATTTAAAACAGATTTCATAAAGATTCCTACGATAATGAAGGGCAAAACAATATGGAAGTGATTAAGTATGGAAAGAAAATAGACGGTGCCTTGACACATTTAATTATTTCCATAATGCAACCATTCGTAATTGTGGAAGGCACGCAGAGGTAGTTGCAAAGCTTTCACTCGAAATTTTACAGTAAAACTAGCACAGGCGACAAAAAGGTGATAAAACAGAACACTTACCACTCCGTTCTTTGCCGCTTATATACAGTTTTTGAATGATTGTTGTGGACAGACTACTCGACAACGTAACAGGTCTACACTAGCTTGTAATGTGATACTTTCGGTTTTAAATTTTGTTATGTGTAGACGCTTGTCTCCAGTTACGCGGTCACCACATTACTCTGTGTTCACTATATTTAAACTGATATCACAAAACGAGAGACATTTATATGAAGACGGAAGGACACTGTGTGTACATTAACGGATTCGAGAGTTTTTGACTGAAAGCTACAAGAACACCACTTGACAAAAAATGACATATACAACTGTATTTACCTCAAATAATAATAGTCTCTTTATGTAGAAGTAGGAAAGGAGGAAAAATTTTGAAGAATTAAAATGTTTGCACCTGTTGGGAATCGAACGCAGGAGCTTCCACTCGACAAACTAAAACTCTACTAACTGAGCTATACCGCACTCTATTACATGCTATCTAATCTTTTGTACTTTGTTAGTCTTATAAAGCCATCGTTAAGCTCTTCGGCTATCAATAATTGTACTTTTACACAACTTTTATTATAACCAACTCGTATCAGAAAACTTCTTTCGAGGTTTATATTCTGGAAAACAGCAAAATTTCCGTGTTACGCAAAATACACTGTCAAAATAAATACGGCTAGATTAATTTCCAAAATGGCGTCTGCTCGATTCGACATGTCGAACCGGAGGTAATCGGAGGCTCCGAATGAAATGGCGCAAAATCTCCGCCTTCGGAACAACCGCTCCGTTTCCTGCACTAGTCTCCAGAAATTCTTCTTGCTCTTGTCTTCTTCCTAATAGCATGAACTCTGTTTTATCTTGATTCATTTTGAGCCCAACCTTCTGTGCATAGTTGTCCATTTGTTGGTACATTCCTTTCAACTCGTGCTTTTTCACTTAGCAGGGCAATGTCATCTGTATATGCGAGGCAGTTGAAGTTACCATCCATCTTTACTCCAGGCCACTCCTGTTGCCTACACTCTTTATTATTTTCTCTAAGATGACATTGAACAAAACACATGAGAGCGCGTCTCCTTGTCTGAGACCTGTTTCAACCTGGAATGTTTCTGATGTGACTCCTCGGAAACGAACTGCTGCCATTGAGCCTTCTTACACCATTCTCACTATCTTCTCAGGTATTCTGAGGTGACTCATTGCATTGTACAGGCTATTCCTGTGGATGCTGTCATATGCACGTTGAAAATCCACGAACAGACTGTAGATATGTTTGTCATATTCCCAGTGTTTTTCAAACAGCTGTCTTAGAGTGAAAATGTGGTCTATTGTTGATCGGTTTGGTCGAAAACCAGTTTGGTATTCCTGTACGTTTTTCTCTATGAATGGTTGCGGTTTTCTGAGTATGATGTTAGACAGTACCTTATATGTTACATTCAAGAGTCTGATATCTCTATAGTTGCCACATTCCATTTTGCTTCTTTTCTTGTATATTTGGCATATTATAGCTAATTTCCATTCTTTTAGCAGTGTCTCCTCTCACATCAACTGGATCAGTTTATTTATCTGTACGTGCAAGGTCTCACCTCCCTCCATGATTTGTTTTGATGTTATTCTGTCCTTTGCTGGGGCTTTATTGTTTCTGAGTCCTTTGATTGCGAACTTCACCGTCTTCTTCACTCACTACCCATTCTTCATCTTTTTTCTCTCCGTAGTGTCTGCAGGCAACCACTCATCAGGGTCTGGGCGATTCAGCAGTTCTGAAAAGTATTCTTTCCATCTTTCTACGATTCTTTCCTTGTCATTTATCAAGTTGCCTTCTTATCTTCAATGAAAAAATTAGGTTCTGTAATCCACGTTTGATTTTTGTAATTATATATTTTATGCATTGGAAGAAATGCCTCGAATTCTTGTTTTAGCTCTCTGCTCGTAGGATCCGCTTCGTCTCCCTTCTGTCGTTGGTAAAATCTTCTCTTTTCAGCTCATTCTATCAGCCAGCCACTTTTCCCTCATATTCCTTCTCTTGTTGTAGCCTTCTGGCATGTCTCGTTAAACATTTCCCCTTCTTCGTTATTTTCTTTCTTCGCAATGTATCCTCCGGTACACTAAGTACCGTGGAATTTCTTTCTTTCCATGTTTCCTCCACGTTCTCTCTTGCTTCCAGGGTCTCTACAACCGCAAAACTGTTTTTGATTTCCATTCCATGTTGTTCTTTAATGGCACTTTCACGAAGTTTCTCAACATTCAACGCAGATTCTAGTGTCCTCTTCTTATGCATGTAGGTGAACATCAGTTTAAGCTTGCACACAATGAGAAAGTGGTCTGATGCACAATCGGCTCCTCCATACGACCTGACGTCCATGACTCTATGGCTGTAGACGGGGCGTTAAACACCAATCTTCCTCCTCCTCCGCTGCGGTGGAGTAGCCGAGTGGTCTAAGGCGCCTCGCTGCGGAGCGCGTGGTTGCTCGCCACGTCCCTTTCGCAGTGATAGACATAGATCACTGTCAACTTCGCACTTATAAATTAGACATGTGTTAGTCATTGTTTATAGGTATGTATTTTATATTTACATTAACTCGTGCTCAGAGAAGATATTTTGCCGTTTTCCATGACAGAATCGTATAGGAAATATAGGCGAGATATAGTCAGTTCGTAAACTGGAAAACTATAGCTTGTGCCGATGGACTTGGTTATCGCGGAAGAATGCCACTTCTACCGTAAAAAAATAAATAAATAAATGAAATGAAATAAAAATAAGTACAAAGTACTTATAAACTAACTTATACTAAAGGCAATACAAACATCCATGCCAGAGGGAGGATTCGACCCCTGACAGGGAACGGCATCGCGCATCGGAGAATAGTGCCTCAATGCGCTCGGTCACTCCGCCGCGGCCATCTGCCTTACAGCTTTGCTAAGAATGCTTCCCTTCTAACAGTGTGCAGGGACTTTGGTAGAGTTTTTGCTGTGTTCTGTGTAGTGTTACCGTACTTAGTGGTGTTCCCCGTGCGTGACTGCAGTGATTCATGAGCTACGCCGTGGGTCGGTGTTACTTCTTGTGACGTAATGAGGAAACAGGTGATCGCTCTTCATTATTAAGAGCCGCGGTGCAGCCAAGGCCGCGACCACGATCCGCAGGCTGCCTTTCCTCACGCTTCCCCGCACCCCACCCCTCCTGCCCCACGGTTTCAACAATCAGCCATTTTGCTTCCTCTGCAACGCGAAAACTATAGAAAAAGATAAAGAATGGGACATTTTTGTCGAAAATTAAGCTGAAGTATATGTATGGGGAAACAGTTTTGTTATAATCCTCTGATTATTTTTACGGTATATTTAAAACATATTGCTGTTGTGGTCTTCAGTCCGCGGTTTGGTTTGATGCAGCTCTCCGCGTTACCCTGTCCTGTGCAAGTCTCTTCATCTGAGAATACATACGGCAACCTACATCCTTTTGAATCTGCTTACTGTATTCGTCCCTCGGTCTCCCTCTACGATTTTTACCCCACACACTTCCTTCTGATGCTAACTTAATTCCTTGATTTCCTTGTTTCCCACCAACCTATCCCATCTCTTAGTCAGGATATGCCAGAAACCCCTTTTCTCCCCAATTTGGTTAAGTACCTCATTAGTTACATGATCTACCCATCTAGTCATCATCATTCGTTTATAGTACCACATTTCGAAAGCTTCTATCATCTTTATGTCTAAACTCCTTATCGTCCATGTTTCACTCCCATGCTATGCTACACTCCAGTCAAATGTTTTCATTTTATATCTTCTTTCCTTCGGCCATCAGAAGTTACCTTGCAACCCAAATAACAAAACTTATCTACTACTTTTGTCTCATTAACTAATCTAATGTCTTCAGACTCGCCAGATTTTTTGACACTGCATTCCATTACCTTTGTTATACTCTTGTTAACGTTCATCTTATACCTTACTTTCAAGACACTGTCCATTCCGTTTAATTGCTCTTCCAGGTCCTTTGCGGTCTGACAGAATTACTATATAGTCAGCAATCCGCAAGGTTTTTATACACTCTCCCTGCACTTCAATTTCACCTCCAAATTTCTCCTTGCAACCCTTTACAGCTCGCTCAATGTACAGACTGAACAACATTGGGGAAACATGAAAGGTACGTTTAAAAGCACACTACCTTCGCACACCACTTTGAAATACGTGGAATGAGGCAGCATTACTCAAAGCAAAATTAAGGGGATCATTTTTAAAGTAAGAGCCTATTTGTAATTCCAATGCTGCTGTCATTTCCATCCGTAACATGGGCTTTGCCTTGTAATTTAGTGTTAAGTGCTGCTAGTTGTATGAAGTTCATTCGAGCGCGTCACCTTTGCTTTAATATAAACACAGGAGACGGAAATGGTGCCAGCAATGCGGGAATAAGTGGATCTGCTTCCCCCTGACCGCTACGCACCCCTCGGCAGTTAAAATGTGGGGCAACACACGCCCTTTCTGCGAAGGGAGAGGCTACTTTTATTGGAAGCCTACCGCGAAGCAGAGCCAAATGTCCAAATGTTTGTAAAGCTTAAGGGACTTAACTGCGGGGTCATCTGTCTGCAAACTTACAAACTACTGATGAACTACCTTATACTAAAGACGGCGGGCGGCCGCGCGCACAGCAACACGGCGCTCCAGTACGCGCGGCGAAGCAGAGCCACATCGATAATACAGCAGATTTGTTTACTGCAATCAAATTGCATGGTCGCTTCGAGTTTACGGAGATTAATAATCGTTGGTTGAGGGATAGGTGTTGTTCACTCCAATCTTACGATAGAGACAACGTGATCGTGGTGATGTGGCAGCACTTCGGGAATGTTTTTCTTTTTTCTTAAGGGAGGATGTAATTTTACTTGAAGCTTAAGAGTTAATATTAGTAACCGCGGTATCAGCCGTAAAAGCGGGTGATTGGAAGATGAAAGCCAACGGCCAAAAGTAATGTAAGAGTTAACGCCTGTCATTTTGACGTTCGTTCACAAAAAAAGAAAGAAAAAAAAAAAAGCTTGATACATAACTTCACACATTTCTGGTATTGTTATCGTCAATGTGCACTGCAGTGTTAATGCTAACTGAGTAGCTCCCCCTGCTGGAGGAAATCGTACGGTTAACTTAGGTCCATCTTTTGCGTATATAGAACTTCGGATGTGAATTTTCTGTTTTTTAATATGAGTAACCGAGAAACAGCTTTTCTGAGCACATACTAATTAATGTGATACCCTCAATTCGCAAGTAAGCCATTTTAATATAACTTTATGTCCTCGACTCGCAGTTCCCGTTACAAATTTTGTTCAATGCATTTATTATCCAGGGGTGAAATCCACGTCTTGAAGTGTGTGTATTTCTTTAGCTTTCTGTTTTCAAAGACAACGTAATCGTCGTACGCACACCTGCCGGACGTACTGAGTTATCGTTTGCTTTCTTAAGGAACTTGGATTATATATTGGACAGTTTAATACCGCATTTTGGAGTAACGTCGAAGATCTTTGGTAAAGAAATAGGGCCGGTCGCGGTGGCCAAGGGGACTGAGGCGCTCCAGTCACGGTCTGCACGGCCACTACGGTCGGGGGTTCGATTCCCCCCTCGGGCATTGATATTTGTGCCGTCCTTAGTGTTAGCTAGTTCATAAGTAGTTTGTAAGTTTAGGGACTTATGACCCTGTAGTTAAGTCCCATAAGCTATACAAACATATGAACATTTTTGAACAAAGAAATAGGACCAATATTTCATCCAGTTTCTTTGAGAGAAAAAAAATGATAGTGTAATACCGCTCTCAGTTTGGTATTCTCAGAACAGTTTAGACTAGGGACTAATTTTCGCTATCATACTATCGGGGGGGTTACTTGCGAGTACTTTCTCAAAGTGTCTTGCAAGACCGAGTGTCACACGCATTTACACGTAGCGAGGCTGGAGATTCTGTGGGAACTGACACATCACTCTCCGCGAGATTTTGAGTCGTAATTCTGTGCGTAAAGGAAGTTGCGATGGCAAAGCGACGGGTTGCAGCTACACTTTTAACACCTTTGTTACCAGTGAAAGACGTTAACGACCGTGTTCCTGCTAGATAAGAGCGGATAAGACGGCGGGATGGTTTTGGAGATTGCAAGAAGCTTATTGAAGAGCCACAACTTATCTAAATTTCACGAGAATGACAGCAATTGAAACGGAAGAAACACTACTTTTAACTGGACGCAAAAATACAAACAAATACACGCGTAAGTTCATTTTCGTTGGAGACAAACTGCTTGTGACACAAGAAAACCATATGGATATCTGATTTCTGTAATTTTTTTAATATTTTGTTTTCAGTTAAAAACGTGACAAATTTCATGTTTGGAGCAATACTAAAGAACTCTTTTTCAAAGCTAACAACCAGAACACAACCGTGTTCACTATTACATAAAGTGCATACTGTAAAAAGTAATGTGTGATGCTTATCTTAATTGGTATCATTATTATAACAAGTTTCATAAAATATTTAAATTTAGGAATAAACAAAAGTCATACTTCTTATAAAAAGCTAATGCTGTTTGTATTTGTACACAACGAAAAGGTATAAGAACTGTCATGAATTTGAACCACGCAAACCAAGGCTGACACTCCAAAACTGTACCATGAGCTACGGCGACTGCTTACGTTTATGGGATTTATTATTGAGGTTCACAAAAAAGTTTCAAAGTAGATTTATTGTTTTTTATCGCTAACCTTCACTTGACCGTGCACAACCATCCCCTGAGTACTCGCAACCGCCCCGGCAATATGCCTACACATTACACGAGCCTGTGGCCGCGGTGGTGTCGCTGGGCTACGGACGACCTCAATGTTCGCCGCAGGATCGAGTCCCCAAGGAGGCTTTCTTCTTTCTATATTAACGCTGTGTAACGAGTGTACGATTTTTCGTGTGTTCCTTGTTGTGTTGCACTATTTAAGACAATAACTTCCGAAATAAACTGAATGCTCGTGTTGTTCTTATAGGACGAGAAATCATAAGATTTATTCTCTCAGAAACATCTTATAGTGACAAATGATTCCAAACACGTAAAGTCGTGTTCTTTCGTTTTGTATGAGTATGGTAAAATATATCACGAGGATGATGTAACGTAAAAAAAACCTGTGAAATACGGCATGCAATATATTCGCTAAGCAGTCACAAAGTACTCTCGCCTCTCCCGACAATGTCTGTATAGTTCTCCTTGTCAGAGAGGTACGGCGAGCAGCAATAGACAGATTGAAGTTGCGAAATACACGAGAGGTCCAAACTCGCAGATAGCGACTGTGTGAGAGCTTGCCACCCCCCCCCCCCCCTTCGTAGACTGTCGGCGAGATGACTCTCGGTGCAGTTTACATGGTACGTATTACTAACAAATACTCTGTGGAAAAACTCTCATGTGTGACCTAGCTTAAGGGAGACGTAGGGCGAGGTACAATGTTGAGTTTATTGTTGCGCCGGCGTCAGCGGGATATACACATGTGAAAAGGTTGCTGGGGCACGTTACACACGTTTGATTTTTCATCAAGTTTGAGATAATTTATAGTGCGCCTTGTGACTGCTAAAGCTGATCAACTAGAGAACCTATATCGCCGGATCACAAAAATGGCTGGTAGATACGTCGGTGTGGTTACTGTACGGAAAAAAAGAAAAACCCAAGAGATAAGAGAAGCATCGATGTTCTACGTGTGAGAGGACCATACGTACGGAGCACGCGATTTTTATGTGTGGAGAATGTGCTGATTTGTAGGTGCAATCTTGTGCTGTGCTAGTTGCTCTCATAAGACCTTTAGTTAGGTTTAAGAGGTACTATTGCTAATATCCCAAGTAAAAATACACTATCAAAAATAAGTCACGAAAGTTTGGGGTATTTTCTACCCACCTCATAGCTGGTGCAACAATTTCTCACCTCATACACGCCAGGCTAAAATGAACGATAATACAGTTGCCGGCCCATATCAGGAGTTGCCTGCAATGCCTTCTGGTAGGCTTACTATTTTAGTTTGGTGTACTGCCAGCATGTAAAACTATTGCGCTCAAGCAGATTGATGCAGCTCTGCTCGCGGCGGCCCAAGTGTAGCTCCCTCCGCTGACCCCGTCCAAAAGTTAAGACAGCACTCATACTAGAACGTCAAACTCTTCTGTGACAGCGCTCTCTGACATCTATAGCATCGAATATTACGGAACATACCTCTAATAAGAGGTATCTTCTTACAATAAATGTATATGGCGTTTCATGAGTAATAGCAAATAGTTTAGGACATGTTAGTATAGACGAATTGAAAGAAAAATGGCATAAAACGTAAGTTCCATTTTTATTAAGGACAGAGATACTGCTGTTTGTGTGTAACGAAAAGAAGAAACAAAAGGAAAGGCAAACGAGGACATTTTCACCGATTCTTCCGTCGGTTATTGGTAAAACATGATCTTATTTAATTAAAGTCTGAAAATGACTTCGTAAGCAGATAACCGGTTAACTAAATTAAAATTAACTTCTAGAACATGCACAAAATTGTGCTTTGAATTCAGTATACATATGATCTACCAAGATCGAAAGAAGGAAATAATGAAAATGTCTCAATTTGCCTTTGCTTTAAGTTTGTTTGGGTTACATACTAACTGCTTTATCTCAGTACTCGATAAAAATGGACACATGTCACATGGCTTTTTTATTGCACTTTGTCCCTATTAAAATATTTACTATTCTCCTGATCGAATATAGCAGGACGAGTAACTATCTTGCATCTTAACCGAACGCATCTAACCATTACGCTAGGAAGAACACTTTAAACTTCTGAATTTCATCTTAGGATTTTGCCTTACAATTTTATTTAAGGATTTCCTGAACACTTTCAGCGTCCATAAGTTACTGACATCTAATGGTTGAGTTGCGTGTTAGTGACATATATTCATAAGACGTAAGTAAAAACAACAAAATCGAATGTAGCTTCTTAGTAATTGATCTGTCGACTGCTATCTAGTTTCGTGTTACTGGAAACACTTCGTCATTTTTCTCACCAATCTAAGAGTGAAACTAGCTCCCCCCCCAATCCAGGTCAAAACAATATCTAGAATAACAGGAATAAGTAATAATTGCATACGACACAATCATTGTCACTCAGGTAAACTGAACGTTGAAAGCAACTTGTAAGTAATAGTCCTCACACTGAAATAATTATAGTTACTTTATTATCCGTATTAACATTCTAACTTAGGTTACTGTTCTTCGTATTTTTTTTTATCATAGTTTGCTCTCTACTATCTTTAGGATGCGAAAGGAAATTTTGGATTAACTGAAGCACACGATACCACCCGTCAGCTATGACCCCTGACGTCGGCGTGCTGTGTGTGTTGTATGACTCGAAACGTTGATCATTTTCCTTCCGTTACTTTTTACAGTACAGAGAGATCAATTTACGTTCACCCATCCTCCTACCCAAGCCCCATGTTTTAATTGAAAACCAGTAATCACTCGAAACGCTTATCATTGCAGAGCCCTATGGTAAAGTAAAAGTTCTTTGTGCGCATTGGAAAGTTTTATTTTAGGAGTATTTTGTTTCGGAATGTTTTTCCGCTTTTTTTCCCCAGTTTAGATCATCCCCGCCAGTGTCGTCATAGGTAGAAGCAACCGGGTGGTAGCGGGTCCTCTACTATTGCCAAAATTTTGACAGTTTATTATTTGGCTAATTGGACGACTGTAATATTATTAAGTTCAAAATAGTATAGCATCCACGTCTAACAATGGATGCCAGGAAGGCACTGTGAAGCACTTTCGGTTTTTAGGCTTCGATTCAAGATACACATGTATTATTACTACGAAAGAAAGTACTTACTACCACAGCCAAGTATCTCCAGTCACTGTTAAGTTTCTCCATTTGATATTTATTGTTGCAAATTCGAACTAAACTCTCGTTTTTCTGAAACAGAATATAGCCAAAAGCAAAATTTGACATCGCCAAATAAAAAAAAAAGTTTTTCTGTGAGATGGCAGTATTGTATAGTCCAGTGCGGAGAGCGGTCAGTAGCTTTTGCTACTGTAAGGAATATTGTAAAATTTTGGTGTCGACGGCACATTCTTGTAGACAAATAATTGCGATGTTTTTCCTTACCTGCGCTTCGAAATGCTTACAAATGTGGTTCAACGTTTAAATCATCCACTTCTTCTGTACCACAAGATGTAATCTTCTTCGGATTCATGGAACAAGAGACCGACTGTAAGACACGAGGCAAGCAAAAATGCGCGAATGTTAAGACGATGTAATAAACTACTTGATTTATCAGAATCTTAACGATATGTAGCAGCACAATGCAGGGAGCCTCTGCAACGATGTTGTTGCTGTTTCCCCACGGAGAGCGGCGACTTCCATGTCCTAACTGCGCCACTAGGAAGTCCGTGTGGGCGTAGTAATCTTTAATTTTGCTTTCGCGTAACTTTACATCCGCTGCCGTCACTTGATCACATACAGACCACATAAATTTCTCATCTGGTATCCGTTGACGAAAGCCATTGACTGAACGAGAGCGAAGCTTTATCAGTCTACGTTCTGAAATTCTGATGTTCAGTTCGGTATTGATTTATGGAAACCGCATTGTGATTGTTGGACTGGAATTCTACCTCGGGAACTCTTTCATGTTTTCAGTATTTTAAAATTAGGTGATTTGTTTCGCCTGTTGCTTTTCTTTAGTTATTAAATTCATCATTCAGCCATACGTAAGCGCTTCTCACATTTCTGTTCTAGAACGTAGTTTTTTACCTACAAGGTGAATAGTTTTAGTGGATATTAGGGACGCAATAGTTTACATACGTAGCATAATGAGGCGCCTGTCACAACGTTGTAAACGTTGAAAACTTACCTGTTATTGCTGTACCATCTAGATAAATAAGTTTGGTCAAACATAGGGAAACAAAGAGCGGTATGATAATATGACCACAATTAGCATAAAACTCGATTTTACTAAATTGTTCTTCTCTTGAGGTGTTGGTCTACTAACAACTCAGGTTATTAGTCCATAGGCTTTTAAACTAACTTAAAATAACCTAAGGACAAAATACACACACACACACACACACACACACACACACACACACACACACACACCACATCAGTAATTCCAAACTTCGGGAAACTCTCCTTCCCTGTTAAAGCAATATATACAAAGTTAAAAGGATCAAACAGAAATGTTATCGATTGCAGCCTCACTGGATTTTCTCTTTGTGTTTCCTTTTTTGCGCCTTCACTTGCTGTTCATGATTCGGAAATTAGCGGCCTTAGGTTGCGATAGTCATAAATGTGAGGAATGTAATAAGCTCGAGGAATAGTCTCAAATGTGATAGTGAACACACATCCTTACGTATTAAGATGGCTCATGGATATTCATTATAAGGCGAGATATTGAATTACAATTTATGCCACGGACGATTCGAACTCGGGATCCCATGCTTTAATTCAGTGCTTCGCCTTAAGATATTTTTCATCAGACTACATCCGTCTCTGGAACGTTAACTGACTCGTATATATTACTAATGTAGCTAGTGACAAGTATTTCACTCATCACAATGATACTTTAGCACACATTAATAGCAACTCGCTCAGCAATACAAATATGAGGTAAGAAGTATATCTCACATTAACAAAGAAACTACGGAAGACTAAAGACGATCGAACGGGGATTTGATTTTCACCTACTCCAATATAACAGTCCATCCTTAAAAAATCTTTTGCTTGAAACTTCCTTTTGTTGTAAAACATTCTTAAGTAGTGAGTTTCTAGACTAAAACTGCCAAGTAAGTGTCATTTAAACGTAACTATTGTTTCAGTACTTACTTCATAGTAATCAGCCTGTAACGCCACGTCCTGAGTAACTGTCCTCGGTGATTTCTGTCATCCCATATGTGTTGGAGAAAATGACCTGTGGATCGAACAGGATTATCACATTAGATATTTGCTTTTATAATTTGTAAATGTGTTTCTAAATGGAAAATCTTGAAACAATTTCAATTTTATTGGTTGCTGAGGCCCTCACTGCTGGTTATTCAAAGTGCTACATCTAGCGAGGCTGGAGACATCACAGCCAAATTTATTTGGGACCTGACAACTTGTACAAAGATTGCAGCTCCTTGTGCAAGGGGGAGGAGCTCGATATAATCAGTATTGCTACAGTGTTAGAGAGTACTTGGTCTCCAGTCGCATTGCACTGCTTCCTTAGCCTCCCTGTTCTCTCGCCTATGGAAACCCCTGTTTAATGACTGCGGAACCACTGGTTCGGGCACAGACAAATATATGTTACTCTGTGGCCCGGGGTACACGACCGCTGCTACACCAGGGCCCGTATATGGAAGCGGCATGCTATACTCTGCCCTGTGATTATGTAGGTGTAAATTCACAGCCTTTTTGATTAATGCCGAGGCGTGTAAGGCGGCGGTTATAGCCAGCAATGATGAGGGATCTAAGTACAGATGTCATCATCCTTACTAATTTATATGGGACTGTATTTTCATATATGTGATCGTTGTACAACGTGCTATCTCGCAGTTTTGCTATATTATTTCCGGTTCTTCATGGTACTGCATATTGGATAGCCAGCAGTGTTTTTTGTGTGTCTTTGTCAGTACGGGTTTAATCGTTTCACCACCATCTTTGGTTGCAATACACGTTGCCGTCTGCAGTTAGTACATCGTTAGTCGGTTTTTATGGCGTCGTATTAACTGACGATTGTGATGTACATTACAACTGATGAGGAGTTAAAGCTCGAAACGCGAATTGGCACAAATAAAAATACCTAACGCGATTAATTATTGCTTCTTAAAATAATTCTAAATTGCCCGTAAACGGTTGATTCAACAGAACATGTGCTAGGGAACAGGCGTTATCATCATTAAGCTTTGATAGAAGTGGTTTTCAAAGACTACCTATTTGAAATCACAACTCCTTAGAGAAAGTTTTCCTTAGTGTTGAGAAAAAATTTCAGTAACTGTCAGTAGAATTCTTCTGGGTATGTGACCGCATTATCACTATATAAATTTGTTAGACTGGTAGTCAGCACAAACAACCTAAGAAAGGTCACTTCCAACAGTGGCCCCCGTCATTCCTAATCTCGACAATCTTTTGTACGAGCTAGAATTTCTTTGATGTTTATTATCATTGTCATACAGTCGGTGGACATAACTATAGAAACACTATAAATAGAACACATTGCCATGCCTAATATGGTATACGAAAACTTTTGGCATTCAAACCAGCTTCCAGTCTCGGAATGGATATACAGGTTGTTTCACTAAGTGTGTTTGCCTCTGTAACTTATAAAATTATAGGTGACGGGAAATTTTAATGCGGTAGGTCAACACAAGAAATGTTACACTTTCTGCGGAGCTATGAACATAGTTTATTGTAACATTTTCCAAAGAGTTACAGCACAAACATATTTTTTTAAATGGAACAATAGTTTTTTCTATCATGCATTGGATTCGTTGAAAACAGCTGCGTCCAAATCAATTTAAACGACATTCCTATCACTGTGTGGGAGCTACAACCCTTCAAAGTTTCAGGGGCAGATACCACAAACGCTGCGCATAATGCAATGCGCCTTCTAAATGTGGTGCGGCCGAGTTGTAACGTCGCCGGTGTCACGGAGCGAGAAGCTTCCTCGATGCGCTGTTAGACTGCCGACTGTCGCCGCATACGGCCGTATACACGACAGTTGGAGCCACACAAACAACCGGGGCTCAATATACCACAGTTACTGACATCGGATGACGATGGCATACACGAACAAAGAGTACGTTGACATGTTGCTGATGCTCAGCGAGTGCCGACACGATGCAACTGAAGCAGCCAAATGTCCAAATGTTTGTATAGCTTATGGGACTTAACTACGGGGTCATCAGTCCCTAAACTTACAAACTGCTTATGAACTAACTAATACTAAGGACAGCACAAATATCCATGCCCGAGGGGGGATTCGAACCCCCGACCGTAGTGGTCGTGCAGACTGTGACTGGAGCGCCTCAGTCCCCTCGACCACCGCGGCCGGCAACTGAAGCAGCCACGGCGTGTGCCGTGAGATATCCTAGGCGAAGAGCCCCGGCAGCCATTACGTTCTTACGACTTCGGGGAAACAGGCAGCTTGGTAATGCGCCGCAGTAACAAAGACCTGCAAGAAGTGAGGAGACTGAGGTGTTGGTTTTAGCAGCACTACACCACGATCCTCATGTCAGCTTACGAGCCGTTGCTGCAGTCGCTGGTGTCAGTCTCGCATCTGTGTGGCGTATAGTACACGGCCACAGGTTTCACCCGTACCGCCTCTTACTGACCCAGGAGCTGCATGGGAACGATTTCCGTGCAAGAGTGACATTCTGTGAGTGGGCCATGCGTAATTTCACGCTGGAGTCTTTACAAAGTGTTATGTTCTCTGATGAGTCCACGTTCACAAATTATGGTGCAGTGAATCGCTATAACATGCACTACTGGGCTGCAGACAGTCCTCGGTGGGTACGACCTGTCGACCGTCAACGTAGGTGGTCTATTAACGTGTGGTGTGGAATCCTTGGGGATGAAATCATCGGTCCACACTACATCCCAGGTACACTGACAGGTGAGTTTTATCGCGCTTTTACAGCCGACAGTTTGGGTGGTCTCCTTGAACATGTGTGTCTACACACGTCACCGAACCTACATCCCCAGATGATTTAAAACGGCGCATCGAGGACGCATGTCGCTCCGTCACACCGGCGATGTTAAATCTCGTCCAGATCCTTTCGACGGTGCATTGCATTATGCATTGAGAAACATTGACACACATTTGAACATCTCATGTAAATCAACTTCCCACCGCCATAACATCCATCACCCACCACACAGCCATGTATTATGTACAGCGTGTGGTATCTGCCCCTGAATCTTTGAAGGGTTGTAGCTCCCAAACTAACAGTTATAGGAATGTAGTTTAAATTGATTTGGACGCAGCTGGATTCAACGAATCCAATGCACGTTAGGAAAAAAAACTATTGTTCCATTTAAAAAAAATTATATCTTTGCGTTGTAACTCTTTGGAAAATGATACAATAAACTATGTTCATAGAAAAGTTCAAATGTTTGTATAGTCTATGGGACTTAACTACGGGGTCATCAGTCCCTAAACTTACAGACTACTTATGAACTACTTACGAACTAGGACGGCACAAATATCCATGCCCGAGGGGGGATTCGAAGCCCCGACCGTAGTTATGTTCATAGCTCCGCAGAAAGTGTAACATTTCTTGTGTTGACCTAACGCATTAAAGTTTCCCGTCACCTATTATAAGTTACAGAAGCAAACACACGTAGTGAAACACCCTGTATAGTGATGAAAAATAGTGGCAAGTTCACGTGATGGAAAGAGGAGTTCGTGATCGCTAACCACCCCCAAGTAGGCCACAAACGCTAAACAATATTAAGGTTTGGAGACACGGAAATAAGTTAATATGCTTACAAAACCAGTCCTCCATGCTGCCATCGATATAAAGAGGGCTCTACCGTTCTAGAAAACATCAGTATTGGGGAAGATATATTGTACCAAGGGATGTACACACATTCATTGGCTGTAATGCGGCCTTGCAGACTAACAATGGCGCCAATACCGCGATATGACTGGCCCAAATCATCACCAAACCCCCGCAATCAGTGGCGTGCCAACTATTTCTTTAAAAATGGGGCGGGGGTGGGACGATTCGTCAAGTTGCGCTTGCGTCTTATTTATATATAATAGCGACCTCGACAACTACTCTTCAGAATTTGGTACATACGTGTACAGATGTTATCCCCTATTAGCAGACACAGACTAAAAAGTGGGACGAAAGGAGGGGACAGATTGTAGTAGTTAAAAGATGCTTCAGTAAAAGGCAAAAATTGCCGTCATGTAAAATACTGTCCCATAATTACTGATGGCAGCATAGTTTTTCACTGGGTCTGCCTAAAGAGGAAATGAAAGCAACTCCATATGTGTGTGGGGGGGGGGGGAGACAGAAACCTTGTCTTGCCCCTCCTACCGACGCCGACGCCCCCCCCTCCCCCACCGGCTGATAGGCTGTTGCCCGCAATACGTCTTCTTCGGACGTAAACGCGCATTGAAGTTGGAAGCAGTGTGCAACAAAGTTAATCCCGCCAAATGTCTTTCGTGCTCCATAGCCCGGCGTTTACGGCGTCAGTACCACGTTTTCCACCTGTAGCAGTGATAAGTAGCTCTGAAATTCCAGATAACTCCGCCATCTCCTGCTCATGGAGCTCCCTTCGTGTCCTTTTGTTCATGAGTGCGACATTCCGCCCTACAGTGACAGGTGAGGTTGCCGTCCTCTTCTCGTCTCCACCCGTCATGCTCACTTAACACACTTTCTTTCGAGCTGTGACTTAGCAGATGATGTCTTTTCTCCTTTTCGAATTCAAATTTTTGTAATCATATGCAACCAAACTGCTAAGGTTGTCCGTCCCTAGACTCACAAAATACTTAAACTTATACTAAGGACAAAACACACACACACACACACACACACACACACACACACACTATAACCTCCGTCTGGCTCGGCCGCGCAATCCACGACGTGGGGCCCCAGATCGCGCAGCAAGCGCTCTCTCTCTCTCTCTTAGTCCCTAAACTTACAAACTACTAATCAAATAGCTTATACTAAAGACGGCACAGACATCCATGTACGAGGGGACCCCCGACGGGGAGCGGCATCGTAGCATAGCGCCTCAATGCGCTTGGCCACTCCGCCGCGGCTCTTTAAGCACCAAACACTTCAGATACGTTGATTACTTAAGCACTCTCTATAGGAGCACCAACAGTCTGCTATTATTCGCATTTGTTTATTTCTGACAGACTGCACTCCCAACTACATTGTGGCCACTGCGGACACTTACAGCATACTGAGGGTATTGCACTGGCTGAAGAAGTTTAGAATAACATCTGGGTACGGCTTCCGCGCTTTCTAAATGAATCTGTGACAAAACGTCCGGTGCATCTCCCTTATATATATTATTACGATAATTCCAGTGTATTAATGCCTGAAATATGCCTTTATTGCAACTAGCTCTAAGATGCCTTACACTCTAAACAAACCCCGAAGACACACTCCTAGATTTCTAAAACTTATCGCTTTGGAGTCATCGCCAGTTTTGTATTCCACCAGTTAACGTTTGTACGTTACATGTATTTCTGCGCAATACACTATGCACGCTTATGTTGATGGTTGCAACAGAATTGCTACAGCAGAAATGTTGTTGTTGTGGTCTTCAGTCCAGAGACTGGTTTGATGCAGCTCTCCACCCTACTCTATCCTGAGCAAGCCTTTTCATCTCCCCATAAGAACGACAACCCACATCCACTTGAATCTGCTTACTATACGCGTCTCTTGGTCTCCCTCTGCGATTTTTACCCCACACACTTCCCTCCAACGCTAAATTCACAATTCCTTGATGTCTAAGAATGTGTCCTACCAATCTATCCCTTCTTTTAGTCAAGGTATGCCAGAAATTTTTTTTCTCCCCAATTCGGTTCAGTACCTCCTCATTAGTTACGCGATCCACCCACCTAATCTTCAGCATTCTTCTGTAGCACCACATTTCAAAAGCCTCTATCCTCTTTCTGTCCACACTGCTTATCGTCCATGTTTCACTCCCATACAAGGCAACACTCCATACAAATGCCTTCAGAAAGGACTTCCTTAGGCTTAAATCAATATTCGATGTTAACAAATTTCTCTTTTTCAAAAACGCCTTTCTACCCATTGCCATTCTGTATTTTATATCATCTGTACTGCGACCATCATTTGTTATTTTACTGCCCAAGTAACAAAACTCCTCTACCTCCTTTATTGTTTCGTTACCTAATCTAATTCCTTCAGCATCACCTGACTTTCTTACACTGCACTCCATTACCCTAGTTTTGCTCTTGTTAATGTTCATCTTATATGCACCTTTCAGCACACTGTCCATTCCGTTCAATTGCTCTTCCAGGTCCTTTGCTGTATCTGACAGAATTACTATGTCGTCGGCAAAACGCAATGTTTTTAATTCTTCACCCTGAACTTTAATTCCTTCTCCAAATTTCTCCTTGCTTTCCTTTATAGCTTGCTCAATGTACAAATTGAACAACATTGGGGAAAGGCTACAACCCTGTCTTACTCCCTTTCCAACCACTGCATCCCTTTCATGCCCTTCAACTCTGACAACCGCTGTCTGGTTTTTGTACAAGTTGAAAATAACCTTACGCTCCCTGTATTTTACTCCTGCTTGCTTCAGAACTTTAAAGAGTTTATTCCAATCAACATTGTCAAAAGCCTTCTCCAAATCTACAAAAGCTAGAAATGTTGGTTTGCCTTTTCTTAATCTATCTTCGAGGATAAGCCGTAAAGTGAGTATTGCCTCCCGTGTTCCTACATTTCTCCTGAACCCAAACTGATCTTCCCCGAGGTCGGCTTCTACCAGCTTTTCCATCCTTCTGTATATAATCCGTGTTAATATTTTGCAACCATGACTTATTAAACTGATGGTTCTGTAGTTTTCACACCTGTCTGCACCTGCTTTCTTTGGTATGGGGATTATAACATTTTTCTTAAAGTCTGAGGGTACTTCACCTGTCTCATACATCTTACACACAACGTGAAACAATTTTGTCATGGCTGGTTCTCCCAGAGACTTCAGTAGCTCTGACGGGATATCATCTACTCCAGGGGCTTTGTTTCGACTTAGATCTTTCAGTGCTCTGTCAAATTCATCTCTCAGTATAGTATCTCCTATTTCATCATCATCTACATCATCTTCCCTCCCTACAATAATGTCTCGAAGTTCATTTCCTTTGTAGAGCCTCTCTATATACTCTTTCCACCTTTCAGCTTTCCCTTCTTTGCTGAGAACTGGTTTTCCATCAGTGTCCTTGATATTCATAAAGCTGTTTTTCTTATCGCCAAATGTTTCTTTTATTTTCCTGTAGGCTGTATCTATTTTTCCCCTATTTATACATTCTTCTACATCCTTGCATTTGCCTTCTAGCCATTCCTGCTTAGCCATTTTGCACTTCCTGACAATCTCATTTCTTAGTCGTCTGTACTCCATTTTGCCTGTTTCATTTACTGCATTTTTATACTTTCTCCTTTTATCGATTAAATTTAGTATCTCCTGTGATATCCAAGGATTCTTTGTAGGTCTTGCCTTCCTACCTATTTTGTCCTCTGCTGCCTTCACTATTTCATCTCTCAATTTTACCCATTCCTCCTCAACTGTTTTATTTTCCTCTGTTTCTATCAATTGTTGCCTGAAGCTCCCTCTGAAATTCTTAAGAACTTCGGGTTCCTTCAATTTATCTACGTCCCATCTCCTTATTTTCCTACCTTTCTGTAGTTTCTTCAGTTTCAGCCTACAGTTCATAATCAACAAGTTATGGTCAGAGTCTATGTCTGCCCCTGGGTATGTTCTACACTTCAAAACCTGGTTCCGAAATCTATGTCTTACCATTATAAAATCTATCTGGTATCTCCCCGTGTCTCCTGGTCTCTTCCACGTATACAACCTTCTTTTGTGATTCTTAAACCAGGTGTTTGTTATAACTAAATTATGTTCCGTGCAAAATTCTACCAGGCGGCTTCCTCTTTCATTCCTTTTGCCCAGACCATATTCACCCACTATCTTCCCTTCCCTTCCTTGTCCTACTACCGAATTCCAGTCTCCCATAACAATTAAGTTTTCCTCTCCCTTAATTGTCTGAATAATTTCCTTTAGCTCCTCATATATTTCTTCGATCTCCTCATCATCGGCAGAGCTAGTTGGCATATAAACCTGTACTACTGTTGTCGGTGTTGGCTTCGTATCTATCTTGACAATGATAATTCGATCGCTGTGCTGCTCATAGTAGTTTACCCGCATTCCTATTTTCTTATTCATTATCAATCCTACTCCTGTGATACCCCCAACTGATTTTGTATTTATAATCCTGTACTCACCTGACCAGAAATCCTGTTCATCCTGCCACCGAACTTCACTAATCCCCACTATATCTAACTTCAACCTATCCATTTCCCTTTTTAAATTTTCTAATTTTCCTACTCGATTAAGGGATCTAACATTCCACGCTCCGACCCGTAGAATGCCAGTATTGTCTTTCCTGATGATCACATCCTCCTGAGTAGTCCCCGCCCGGAGATCCGAATGGGGGACTATTTTACCTCCGGAATATTTTACCCGAGAGGATGCCATCATCATAAGTTCATACAGTAGAGCTGCATGTCCTCGGGAAAAATAACGGCTGTAGTTTCCCCTTGCTTTCAGCCGTTCGCAGTAGCTGTGTGGCAAAGCCACTTTAGCTGATGTTACAAGGCCAGCTCAGTCAATCATCCAGACTGTTGCCCCTGTAACTACTGAAAAGGCTGCTGCCCCTCTTCAGGAACCACACGTTTGTCTGGCCTCTCCACAGATACCCCTCCGCTGTGGTTGCACCTACGGTACGGCTATCTGTATCGTTGAGGCACGCAAGCCACCCCACCTCGGCAATGTCTGTGGTTCATGGGAGTGGACAGCAGAAAACATTTCCCAAAACATTCTCTGCAAATAAGGGCCTAAGACATACTTCTCGAAGTATACTTAAAATAATTTGCAAAATTAAAAGAGAAAATGTTTTAATAGTATCCCCTGTAGGACAGAAATATTTAGCTGAAGAAGAGATCTTGATAACGCGACACAGAAGAGGTTCCGGTTACATGCTCGGGAAAATACACGAACAACTCTGAAAATGGGGCTTGATAACTGACACAAAAAGACGGAATACATGGAAGCGGGTGAAGGCGAACGCGACGTTTTGTTTCCAGTTTTATGCAAAATTAAAAACGTCTGTACTTTTAAAGACATAGGTGTCAGTTAAACAACGAATGGAAACAGTATAAAAAGGTCAAAAATAAAATTAGACAAGAAAAGACAATGATTGATTGAAATTAACCTCTTGTTATGGTGTTACAGAAATAAATCTATGGTCTTTACGTACGGGTTAGTAGTTGGAAGTATTAACCGCACTGCGCTGAAATACGGGGGCAAACCAAAAATATAAGAAGCTGATGTTCCTTTCAAATCGATTTCTAAGTTCTTTCGTCTCCCGACTATAATAGATCAAAAATGAAAAATACGGGTCATTACAGTAAGAAAAAGACGCTATTGTCAGTGCCATAGATATTGAAATATTAACTTTTTATGACCTTCATCACCGAATGGTATGATAATAGCCAAAAAGTATCTATGAATGCATTTCAATACAATGAAGACTTCGCGGAAGACTTGGAAGACGGATGCGTGACGGTAATTATGCGATGAATTAAAGAACCATTCAATGAGAAGAGTGGACATGAATTAGGGAGCTGCACCCACCCCTCCCCGAATCACCACTTTGCTAAAGCGGATGATACACGTAAGACGATGCGAGATTTTGCATAGGGCCTTTAAATGTTGACAATATGTGCAGGGTAGTCAGAGACAGTCTGAAAAAGCTTTTAACCTTAAGCTTTTAAAAAGCTTGTAACACACAAAGAACTCAAGTGAAGAAAAAAATTAAACTAGACGTGTATGACCATGCTAACAGTTTTACATTATTGCCCAAAAAACTCACATGAGCTTTACAATATAAACAGGCTACTACAATGTTATTCCCGTGGCCGTAAAAATTGTTGTTTTATACACTATTTCATGTGAAATGCCGGCCAAAACTCCCCTTTTATTACAAAGCCCAGAAACCCCTAAAATTTCCACGTTCTGCTGTCAAGTACCTGTGAAGGCGAAGCGTATATTTTTTTCTTTTTGGCCTACAATCTGGCAAGTGTCGAAAACCGTTACATCGTTCATTGGTACAGGAGCTCTTGTTTCCTTCTTTTGTAGGCCGGTTGTTCATTCCATAGTGGTCCCCCCCCCCCTCCTTTTCCCAGTAAACATAAAGTCATATAGAATGTTCCAGATAAGAATTCGCTAACACTTCAGTGTAAGAACTCTCCTTGAAGGCTTCCTCTTAATGTTTATAAGCAGTTTTCCTTGTATAAGAACACATAATAGCGCCACAAAATAATAATAAAAATATTACGCCGCTAACGTATGCTTGTAGTGTATACTAAAGATTCAGATTATTGCAAAACTTTCGCAAAAGCGAATGTTCAGATGTTTGTAAATCTTTCGGACCAAACTGCGTGGTCATCAGTCCATAGCTTACAAACTCCTTAAACTAAGGTAAACTACCCTAAGGAAAAAGCGCGCGCGCGCGCGCGCGCGCGCGCACACACACACACACACACACACACACACACACACACACACACCAAGGAGGACTCGAGCCTCCGACGGCGAGCAACCGCGCGCTCCGCAGCGAGGCGCCTCAGACCGCTCGGCTACTCCAGCGCGGCTGGTGGTAGGTACTCGTTCCCGGAAGCACCATGCAACGACGCCACAGACCGCCGGCTCCTGCCGCTTTCTTCTGATACGCGTGACTTTATACGCTGATGGGATCTAGAAATCTTCCTGACATAGTTCTGGACATTTAATGACTCCGAACGCGTCCAGATAGTTGATAAGTACAGGAGGACCTACAGAATATCGAAGCGTGGTGCTTTGTGTAGCAATTAACCACAGCAACGTAAACAAATATACTGTATTGTGTGTGTGTGTGTGTGTGTGTGTGTGTGTGTGTGTGTGTGTCACCAATTTGTTATTCAAGGCACTCTGTCACTTTTCTGGGAAAATTATATTACAGTGGTTCCCAATATTTTTTCCAATGCGACCAACAATCTTTCTGGGAAAAGTTTCGCGACCCAGTATATTCCACGGTGATTAATAGTAACATAAAAATGATCTGTAATATGAAACTCAAGATGTTTTATGTAATAGCTGTGCTGAGTAAGACATTTAGAGCTGGTGAAGGGAGATATATATAAAAGAAACGATATTTTCTCATATTATTTTATACAAATGAAGTGGTAAATTCAGCGAGATTTGTGCTACTGTTTAGTCTTTGTGTTAATAATGCTTTCTTTAACTGGATTCATACTAATTAATTTTACAAAAATAGAAAAAAAAGATGTGCACGCTCGAAAAGTTGAGTAGTTGTTGAACCAATTAATATCTCGATAGTTGTATTTCTAAAAACAGTGGACAGCCTCCCCACTCGATATGGGACAATGTAGTCCTTATCAACGCGCCCATGGTAAAAAAAAAAAATAATAATAATAGGAACACACTGTAACATCAAATAAAGCGTCACTATAACCACGAATAAACACGTAAATAAAGTACATTTTCGCAACCAAAAAAATAAATCATTGGAAGGTTACTCATAAGACGACGTGGCGTTGCCCTATTGCAATTACGAACGCATGCTGAGACAGCATTGTTCTCGTATGATTCTGCGTACGTTATTAGCAATATCGGTTTTCGGACAAGTCCGGCGACTCACCTCAATAGCCCATTCGACCCACAGTTCGGGAACCACTGCTATGTTATAAACACCATCGGACGTATGCACAACCTCGGCAACATTTGCAGACGTCTATAACGAAACGACGGGACACCTGCTGGGTTTTTGATGCTACAAATTATCCGCTATACTAGCGTGTCCCTTTGGGGCGGGGCGGCATCAACAGCATATGTAAATAAATACAGATGGTTACGATAACAGCGTATTTATAATGCGGTCACACTACTCACTCCATTGTGTGGACTGTACCGTGAGCATACAACAGGGGCCAAATCTTTCTCCACGTTGTTCCCAATTACGGATAGTCTCAGCACAAATTACGCTTACTGACGGAGTGTTTGCTGTCTGCGGTTAAATATGTTAGGGATGTTGTGGGGGTGTGCGTCGCTGTGTATCCTTCTGCTAATAGTTGAACGAGAATGGTAGCTTATTCGGATATTTTATTAATGAAGTCTTCCTGTTTTACAGACCTTGACAGATTATGGTACCCCAGTTCACAAGCTGGTTCTGTTCAGGCATCCTTTACGCTCACGTCTCGTAGCCAAAAGCTCATGATCTTCCAGTGTGAACACGACTGAGTATCTTTCAGCTTTGTTATCAAGTCAGCAGCTCAAAGTGCATCGCTGTATGAAGAATAGTGCCAGCTTCCTGCGAACACGTCTGGAACAGTGAGCATCCATTCCGCTAAGAGTTGTGGCTGTGTGACTGTGAAGTTGCTCCACTGCAGCGTTCATTGTGCTCGTTCAGTGGTTTCCAGAATTTGGAAACACATATCTAGAGAGTTTATAAGGAAACTTTTAACAACCTTCGAGCCGCGGTGGAGTAGTCGAGCGGTCTAAAGCGTTTCGCTGCGGAGCGCGCGGTTGCTTGCCGTGGAGGTTCGAGTCCTTCCTGGGTCATGGGTGTGTGTGTGTTTGTCCTTAGGTTAGTTTACCTAGGTTTAAGTAGTTTGTAAGCTACGGACTGATGACCACGCAGTTTGGTCTGATAGATTTACAAACTTTTTTTTAACAACCTTCGAAGCAACATAGGTGACGCTGAGACAAGTATTTTAATATAAAACACAAGAGGCCGCAAATAACAAAAAATGGATAACAAATGAAGACGTGCCGTCACCAGATTTATCTCGCCGCACGCACAACGAAAGTCTCACGACACTCAAAAGTAAAGTAATATATATGTGCAGGATTTGTTAGCCACTTATCGGATATTTTCCGACATTATATGCCCCCATGTGTCTTACATTAACCTGCAAGCCCTCGCACTAAAAGCATTTTGCATACAGTCATTTTAAAAACAATTGGCATTTCGGAAATCTAAATTGTAAAATAGGAGCGTTTTCTTATAAAAACAACGAATATACTTATTTCACTTTTCAGTGGGTGTATCAGCAAAATGCTACACAACCGACGAATAGCGTAACATTTTTAAGGCTCATCTTCTCGAGGGTTAAATTACCTGTTTGCGTCACCCACGTACATTCGGAGCGTTTCAAACGTTAGTAAGAGAGAGCCTGTACACCTTTTTTATGGCATAATTACTACCCATAGTTCCTCTGGGAAAAAGCTGTTTGTTTGCTTCGCAGTTAACCGTTGTAACAATCGGAAATTATGGTCTGAACGCGCATTCATTCATTCTTTCATACATTCATCATTTTTCACTCAAATCGTATTAGGGTGAGGTGCTCTTTTTTATTACGCACGTAACTTTTGAGTCGTTAAAATATTTATGATATCGTTTCTCATCGACAAGAAGTGGCCACGGGATCATTAAACAAAGGACAAAGTGTTTCCGTAACTTCATTACTCACCCAAATGTGCAATTAACTGTGTTCTTTCACGGACCTGTTATTTTTTGCACCTGAAAAGAAGATATCAAATTGGGCAGTATAACTCTTGTACAGGCCTGGAAAGACATTACTATGTAATACGGGAATTTGGAGTGGTGGCTGTTGCTGCTGCTTCGAATTCTGTCCCGAAAAAGAGTTTAATCCAGTGCCTACGAAAACCAACGCCGTCCAGGCAACTGTGACTGATATTTCCACCATTATCAATGAAAACTTGTGTCGCCAAGAAGGAAGAAACTTCATCAGCCTATAAAACAAACATTTTCGCTACCACATTATAGAGTAAAACAGTTCGTGAACACCATTTAATTGCATTACCAATGGATTGGAAGTGCAGTTCTCGAGCACCGGGTGGTTACTGTCTGGTTTGGTAACCAGAGTACATGCAGCGAGCACAATCTATAATCACAGAGATAAAGACATAATTAGTTTTAATAAAACTAACGTGTTTCTTGCTCCAAAATAGATGTTGGGGCTGATTCAGTGAAATGTTTTTTGTCGGGCAATAA
The DNA here is from genome assembly GCA_026315105.1 of Locusta migratoria. NCBI lineage: Eukaryota > Metazoa > Arthropoda > Insecta > Orthoptera > Acrididae > Locusta > Locusta migratoria. The sequence goes on along the minus strand of CM048755.1, from coordinate 426,326,936 downwards.
ATTACACAGCAAAAGTTTTGCGTAAATCGGGTGCATTAATATGACACTTGGTTGTTTTGTAAAGCGGGGAAAAAACATGTTTATGTGCTTGTTACTGCAAGCATTTTTCCCGGTCAGTTTACAAAAGAAAAAAAACCTTGTCCAGCCATATTTGCCATTTGTCCAGGAAGTGCACCCAACATGACACATTATCAAAACACCAACTTCTTTGAAATCTGGCGATTATACAGGATTATTTCTTTCTACACCTTAATACTTGCTTGCTCTTCATCCGATACAGGCTTTACACGCGGGCCGGCCGCGGTGGCCGAGGGGACTGAGGCGCTTCAGTCACGGTCTGCACGGCCACTACGGTCGGGGGTTCGAATCGCCCCTCGGGCATGGATATTTGTGCCGTCCTAGTTCGTAAGTAGTTCATAAGTAGTTTGTAAGTTTAGGGACTGATGGCCTCGTAGTTAAGTCCCATAAGCTTTACAAACATTTGAACATTTTTTTTACACGCGGCATAATCATAATTGCCGCACACACACACACACACACACACACACACACACACAGATACGCACACACACAGAAGAGTTAATCCCTGAATTTGTCTATGAAAATTCTTTGATCTTAGTTTAATGAGCTTCAGGTCATTTACAAGTATGGGTGAAGAGAGAATACCAGTAGCCGCGGCGGAGCGGCCGAGCGCATTGAGGCGCTATGCTACGAGCAGTAGTCTTCGTTATGGGCTCATTTAGTGACCGCGGGGGTGGTCAGGACACTCCATTGGCAGACGCTGCGTTCTTTATCACGGTAGGGGCGTTTGTCAAAGCTCCGAGAGCGTACGTTTCATGAAGAATCAACCAGTATATTGTTTCCTCCTACGTATATCTCGCGAAGCGACAACGAGGATAAAATTAGAGAGATTAGGGCCTACTCGGAGACTTTCAGGTAGTCATTTTCCCGCGAACCATTCTTGCCTGGGATATGAGGAAGTGAAAATGGTACCACACACAGTGAGGTGGCTTGCAGAGTATGTTCAAATGTTTGTAAGCCTATTGGACTAAACTGCTATGCTCATCAGTCCCTAGACTTACAAGCTACTTGAACTAACAAACACTAAGGACAACACACGCACGCGCGAGAGAGGACTCGAACCTCCCGCGCGAACAGCCGTCCAGTCCATAGCATGACGTCTTAGACCACGCGGCCATTCCGCGCTGCTGCGGAGTATGGGTGCAAATGTAGATCCCACTGGATGAATACTGAGCAGGAATGCACGTTCCACTTCTGTTAAACGTTTCGTTAACATTTGTAAGGAAAAGAAGAAACAAAATTGAAACAGTTCGGGAACGGAGGGATCACGCACGGTCTTGCTGCACTTAAGACTCACGTGTGGTACTGTAGGCGAACAAATTTACTAACATACGACTGTATACATGCCTCCGAAGGAGCCCTGATTTACCTTCCTGTAGCGAATGCCACGAAGTGATTCCTTCATCTTCGGAATCTGTCACAAGGAATTACGTCCGGGGAATATGGTGGATGGTACAGCACTTTCCAGTAGAATCGTTCTGCATTCATCCTCCTATGCCGGTATTATAACATTAAAGGATTGTTTGTATTAGTCTTCTTTAACTTCCTTCGTTCTACATTCATACAACATATAAATTTTCTCTAAGCCGTCTGTATCGTACTAAGATCATTCAACGACGACCCTTCCCTTACACAGAATAATTAACATACAGCCGTAGATTGCTTCTCATCCTGTTCATCGGATCGTCTATGCACACTTGTTTCCAGAAATAAAGAAAGAGGGGGAAAAAATTAAAAGAATAGAAACAGAGCACCTTGACAGTCTAGAGATAGTAAGTTAATTTTCACAGGGCATGTTCATTAGTATGTTCTGAAGAAATGATTAGCAATATCGTCCGTCGGTTCAGCAGTGTCCTGATGTCTGGTAGGCACGCACAGGTTCTGCCACGGACCCTGACAACTTGTTTCACGCGTGATGCCATCTGTGCATAAAAGGCGCGAACCTCATTCTGTAACACTGTCATCTCTTCTGCATTCACCTGCTTCCATAGTTTTCTTCTGAACATATAGACAAGAGATCGCTGCTACAAGCTTCACCGGGACACTTCTTAACGATATTCGTGCATGTGATAAACACAATCCTTCGAGCACAATGTACTTTGCTCCATTACTTACGTAATCGTAGTCACTCACCTGACATCCTATCCCGTATGCTCGTAAATTCTTAAACAGTCTGCAGTGGGCACAATATGAAACGCTGTTCAGAAATCAAGGAATATGACGTCTGCCTATCGCTCTTCATCCATGTTTCGTGGGATATCATGTTAGAAAATGGCAAGCTGAGTTTCACGCGAACGATGCTTTTAAAACACCGCGCTGATTTTTTTTATTTTTTTTTTTTATTTTTTTTTTTTTTTTTGACAGCAGCCTTTCCGTATCAAGGAAATTTGCTGTATTCCAATGTAGAATATATTAATGAATTCTTTAGCAAACCGATATCGAGGTATTAGTCTGTAATTTCGGGGATCTGACCTTTCACGCTTCGAGGGTTGGAACTTTAATAGTGAAAACAACGCTGTGGAGAGACTATGCAATAGAATCTAAAATTGTCGCTGATAGCATACGTTGTTGACATACCTACCTTACCTCCGAGCAAATAGACTCGCCTGGCCCTCGTCACCGGCGTGCGCACAATCGAGGGAAACGCCGGCCGCGGTGGCCGAGGAGACAGAGGCGCTTCAGTCACGGTCTGCACGGCCACTACGGTCGGGGGTTCCAATCCCCCCTCGGGCATGGATATTTGTGCCGTCTTTAGTATAAGGTAGTTCATAAGTAGTTTGTAAGTTTAGGGACTGATGACCCCGTAGTTAAGTCCCATAAGCTTAACAAACATTTGAACATTTAAAAAATTTGAATCGAGGGAAACGCAGTCACTTGTGACCGAGCGGTCTAATGTAACAGTGTCACTGTGTTTTCGAAACAGAAACAGCGGAGTTGGATCAAGATTTAATGTGCCAGAGATCGTACAGCACGACAGTGTCATCAAGGTCTCAAAGAGGCTTGCGGGGAATCAGCATCAGAAGTGGCACTTTGGGTGAAAGCCTTCAACGAAGGTCGGCAAACTGTGGCAGACGTGCAACGGTCAGGTCGTCCTAGCGTCTCTGAAGAAGTGCATACTGTGGCCGCGTTAGTGGACGGTGATCGACGCCAGACGATTCGTGAGCTCGCCCACGAAACAGAATTAGCGCATACGACTGTGATTCGCATCCTGAAGGAACGCCTGAGCGTGCGAAAATTGCATCGCGTTGCGCATGAATTGACGGAAAAGCGTTAATGGATTCGTTACGACGCTGCTCAGATGCACTTGGAGCGCTATTAGCACGATGAGACAAGGACCACATCGTACGAGCCAAAACAGAAACGCCAATCGAACGAATGACGTCGTCATGGGTCGCCGCGAAAGTCGAAAGTGCGTCAGAGCCCCAGTATGGTGATTCTCGTGTACGACAGTGATGGTGTTATCCTAACGCATTACGTTCTTCCACGGCAGACTGTCAATGCACAGTATTACTGTTCGTTTTTGGAGTATCACCTCCGACCAGCTTCGGGAAGGAAGAGGCAGCACTATCCAATATTTTGCTCGACAATGCGCATACAGCGCAGGCTGTGGCTGCTCTGTTGGGTCGATGGGACTGAGGCGAGCTTTGATTTCGAAGATAAAGGAATCACTTCGTGGCATTCGCTTCAGAACTGTTCCAGAAATTCGACAGGCAGTAGAGCGCTCCATTCGCACCATGAACTGAACAGGCTCTGTTAACGGTATACTACGCCTTCTGCATCGTTGTTAACGGGTTCTACACAACGCTGGTCACTACTTCGAAGGACAGTTCAAATGTTCGTATAGCTTATGGGACTTAACTACGGGATCATCAGTCCCTAAACTTACAAACTACTTACGAACTAGCTAATACTAAGGACGGCACAAATATCCATGCCCGAGGGGGGATTCGAACCCCCGACAGTAGTGGCCCTGCAGACTGTGACTGGCGCGCCGCAGTCCCCTCGGCCACCGCGGCCGGTTCGGACAGTAACAGGTGCAAACATGTAACGCTTTTGTATGGGTTGTGAATAAATAATTGCCACTATTAAAGTTCCAACCCTCTTATATACACCTGCGCTTGTTTCCAGTCGCTTGGGGCTGTGCGAGGCAAGTATGGAACCAATGCCGTAGTCTCTCTCAGTAAAACCGAATTTGTGATTCCTTACGACGCGTGGTCTAAGGCGTCATGCTACGGACTGGGCGGCCTTTTCCGTCAGATGTTAGTCATCCCTCGGGCAAGGGTGTGTGTATGTTATCCTTAGTAAAGGTAAGTTTAAATAGTTTGTAAGTCTAGGTACTGATGACCATATTATAACTGTTATAATGCTTTATGGGGCTAAATGGCGAGGACAACAGAGCAGACAAGCAGTGTTGAGAGCTACTTTTGGACACATCTTCCGAGAACTGTCTTGAGCAGTTAAACCGGCAACCCACACGCAATGGAGATATTTTAGGCCTTATAGCTACGAACATGCCTGACCTCATTAGCGATGTCAGTGTACAGACAGGAGTTAGTGATGATGATATCGTCATAGCGTCAATGGTGACCAAAGTTAATAAACCAATCAAGAAGGCTAGGAGCGTATTTTTGTTAGAAAGAGCCGATAAGCAATTGTTAGGATCACACTTAGGTAATGAGTGGACATCGTTTAGTACAGTGGATGTGTAGGTGAATTGTGGATTAAATTTATTTGCACTGTAAATAAAGGGTTAGAGAAATATGTGCCTGTAAAGTCGATTAAGGATGGAAAAGATCCACCGTCGTATAATAATAATAATAATAATAATGTTAGAAAGCTACTGAGTAAGCAAAGGCTGTTGCGCTCTCGATTCAAAAAAGAATACGCAAATGATGACAGGGAAAAGTTAGTAGAGATTCGTGCGTCTATAAAAAGATAGATGCGCAAAGCATACAAGAATTACCACAGCCATAACTTAGCAAAAGATCTTTCCGAGAATCCGAAAACATTCTGGTCCTATGTAAAATCGATAAGCGGGTCAAAGCCCACTATCCACTCACTCATTGATCATTACGAGGCAGTAATAGAAGAAAGCAAACGGAAAGCTCAAGTTCTAAATTTAACATTAAGAAAACTTTCACGCTGTATGACTACATAGACGTGCCATCATTTGATCAATGCACTAACTCCCAAATGGAGGACATAGTAATAGGTATTTCCGGTGTAGAGAAGCAGCTGAGAGAACTAAATACACAAGTCTCCTGGTCCGTATGGAATACCAGTTCGTTTATACAAAGAGTATTCTGAGGCATTGGCCCCTTACCTTGCATTTATAGCGAATCTTTAATTCAGCGCAAAATTCCTAGTGATTGAAAAAAAAAACCGCGGGAGACTTCCGTTTACAAGAAAGTGAACTGACCCACGTAATTACAGGCCAATATCGTTGACATCAGTTTCCTGTAGAATTTTGGAGCATATTCTCAAGTACAATAAATTTCCTTGAGACGGATAAACTTCTTACTATGAATCGACACTAGTTTAGGAAACACCGTTCGTGTGAAACCCAGCTTGCCCTTTTCTCACATGACATCTTGCGAGCCATAGATGAAGGGCAACATGCAGATTGTGTGTTCCTCAATTTCAAAATGACATTTGACGCGATTCCACAAATGTTGGTTAAGCTTAAGGAACATAACTGCAGGGTCATCAGTTCCTAAACTTACAAACCACTTATGAACTACCTTATACTAAAGACGACACAAACATCCATGCCCGAGGGGGATTCGAACCCCCGATGGCGAACGGCCTCGCGCATCGGAGCATAGCGTCTCAATGCGCTCGGCCGCTCCGCCGCGGTGCGGTTCCACATTGCAGACTGCTAAGGAAGATATTAACATATGGAACAGGTTCACAGATTTGTGACTGGCTGGAAGACTTCGTAAGTAATAGGACGCAGTACGTTGTTCTCGACGGCGAGTGTTCAACAGAGACGAGTGTATCGTCAGGTGTGCCCCCAGGGGAGTGATAGGACCGCTATTATTTTCCATCTATATATTAATGATGGACAGAGTAACTTTTAATTTTCTTTTTTCTGATGATGATGTAGTGTATGGGAGTGTGTCGTATTTGACTGTAATAGGATACATGATGACTTCGACAAAATTTCTAGTTTTTGCGAAGAATGGCAGCTAACTCTAAATGTAGAAAAATGTAAGGTGATGCGAATGAGTAGGAAAAACAATCCCATAATGTACATACGAGGTACAGCATTAGTAATGAGCTTCTTGATGCAGTTGCGTCGTTCAAATATCTAGGCGTAACATTGCAGAGCGATATGAAATGGAACGAACATGTTAGGACATTTGTGAGTAAGGCGCACAGCCGACTTCGATTTATTGGGAGAATTTTGGGAAGATGTACTTGACCTGTAAAGGAGACCGCGTATAAAACGCTTGTGCGACCACGTCTTGAGTATTGCTCGAGTGTTTGGGACCCGCAGCAAATCAATTTAATATTGTGATCGGAACATGTCTGAGATACCGTCATAGTGGACGCTAGCAAGGCAGTTTCTTTGGCTCTTCAATGTAGTTAAAAACACATTAAACGTCATTGAGTGACAAAACAACGTAGAAGCAGCAAAAAGTCAAGAAGGTGGAGAATAATACATTTTAAAGGTCCTAGGAGTGTAGGAGACCTGTGTTCCTCCATACTGTATGTAAGAGATGTTCCGGTTAGACGGTTAAAGGAACACACAGAAGCACAGAAGCAGTTCAGAGGCGAGCAGCTAGGTTCGTTACTGGTAGGTTCGACCAATGCGCGAGTGTCACGGAAGTGTTCCCGGAGTTAAAATGGGGATCGCTGGGGAAAAGACGACATACTTTTCGCGAAATTCTCTTGAGGAAATTTTGAGGACCGGAATTTTTAACTGAGTGTAGAACGATGTTCCTGCCACCTACTTACATTTCGCGTAATGGTCGAAAAAACAAGATAAGAGAAATTAGGGCTCTTACGGAGGCAGATAGACATTCTTTTTCTGCCTCCGCCACGCATTTTACGGTGGACTGCGGAGTATATATGTAGATGTAGATATGTTGTTGTTGTTGTTGTTGTTGTTGTTGTTGTTGTTAGGAGTTGGAGGGGACTAAACAATGTAGATATGTCTTACTAATATGGGAGTTTGTGCGACTTTCAAACAACGTTACGTTTATACCATCATCCTGTTGCAAGTGATCTCTTCAACACAAATTTTAAAATTTCTGCTTTTCTTTTGTTGTCGTCTATTGTCACATCAGACTAGACAGTATTCAAAGTCTTCGACCCAGAATTTCATTGGTGTGCGCATTTTGTGCACCCTCGCCTATCTATACCATCTGCGAACGACCGAGGTGCGCAGTGGTAGGCCTACACACACTGGACTCGCATTTGGAAGCTGGCTGTTCAAACCCATCGTCCGGCCACCGATATTTATTTTATTTTTATTTATTTTTTGAAACCGCTGTCAGGCAAATGTCGGGATGGTTCTTTTCAAAGGGCACGACCGATTTCCTTTCTCAGTCTTACCCCACCTTGTGCTCCGTCTCTAATGATGGGACGTAAAACCCTAATCTTCCTTCCTTCCTTCCTTCATCTTCTGTCATGAACGCCATTTGACTGTGGTGGCGGTGGTTTCCTGGAATCTAAGTATTCACAATACAATCTCACTACGATACGGATGAAAAATAGACAGTGGTCAAGAAGCTATTTTCACATGATCGGTTTCTTTTCTAAATCAACTAATTATGCGGGTGTACGCCACATGTCTGGGTGTAAATATGCCGCACACACGAGATGCGTGGTTTAGCGATATCAGTGATAAATTCACCGTGGCGAGTGTAGCACTTAGAGAATATACTGCAGACTGCGCACGAATCGGTTAGACTGGCGGCTACTGGCTACATTATAAACTAAATATATTTCTCGCTGCACTGTCCCCTTTTGTGTCTTCTTAGTCTTTCTCTTATTGTTGTCTTCGTTTTCGACAACTAGTGTTCTCAACAGAACAAATGTCTGAAAGCAAAAAGGTATTAGTTTTACAACACTTGGTCAAATAAGAAGCCAGTACTCTGCACAGCAACGTAGGGGAGAGAGTGAGAGAGAGAGAGAGAGAGAGAGAGAGAGAGAGAGAGAGAGAGAGAGAGAGAAGTTTACGTAAAACTTGTTTTCAGTTGTGAAAATGTCAGAACAATTGAACGAGCAAAGTAGTTTTCAATGTTACTTCGAGCTTAGAAACAAGGATGTAAAGACGCTAATTATTGCCTTCCAAGTACAGTTCCATGAGTTGCTTTTTAATTTTTTTAATTACTACAATATTTAGATGAACTCCCTACAGCAAACCATTTCCACTCTACGCGTTCCCCGCATGACAGATGTCAAATTAACAGTTCGCGAGTAATAAAAGGTGCGCCTGAAAAGTTCAGTGGAACCAGAGTTACAAACAAAATGCTTTCGCTGCCCTTAAAGCAATCACCATTGGCTACAATACACTTGGCATCGGTTGTACAGCTATTGGAAACTGTCAGCAAATGCTTCTTGTGGAATCTCTCCCAAGCACTGAGGTCACGCGTAGTTGGATCTCCGCAACCGTTCGAAGCGTGAGCCTTTCAGGGCTAATTTATGGTAGGGGAACAGTAGGAAGTCTGGAGAATATGGACGTTTTGGAAGCACAGTGACCTTGAGTCCAGCGAGAAAGTTATTACTGTGCAATAATTTGCGACTTACAGGAATTTTTACTTTCCAATTATCCTTCATTAATCGAACTTGATCCATCGCAAGTGATCAACCTATCATTTACAATCAGCACTACGCACGTTAGTCTGAATAAGTCTAGAAAGCTACGGAAAATGATATATAGTGTCAGTTGATGATCCCGACGAATACAAAAAATATAAAAAAATAAAGTTTTTTATGTAGTGACAGACCGCGCTGTTCAATTAACCTTATAAAAGTCTGGATCAAATCATAAAAAAATGTTTCGTCTAATTTAATCATTAGTCTCTTAAATACAGTGGTTACACAGAGTATAGTCGGATTAAAATTACTAGATATATGAAGTTTTGTCAGGTGCGGCAGCCGGCCGCGGTGGCCGAGGGGACTGAGGCGCTCCAGTCACGGACTGCACGGTCACTACGGTCGGGGGTTCGAATCCCCCCTCGGGCATGGATATTTGTGCCGTCCTTAGTATTAGCTAGTTCATAAGTAGTTTGTAAGTTTAGGGACTGATGACCCCGTAGTTAAGTCCCATAACCTCTACAAACATTTGAACATTTTTTTCACGTGCGGCTGCAGTATAGCCATTATGGCTGCCGGCTATATGTCGTGTTGCAGGTGCGTACACTCCACTAAAGCTGCCACCGGGGGAATGCGAGAAGCCCTGTCGCACCTCATTTTAAGTGGTCAGTAACTGAACCGGGGGCTGCGCCAGACTCCCCATTTTGTAGTCTTGATTTTAAACTCCTATCATAACCTGACTACAACTTCGTGATGTGCATGTATCCGACAATACAGTGGTCAGCAAACTGCGGCAGATCGCTATGTTCCCGGCTAGTAAATCTTACATCTACTAGCAAACTCGAATCTGATAAATTTTAGACAGCGCTAAAAGCGAAATGTAATATTTTTGGCCATCATTGGTTATCCAATAATATCCTCAGTGGCGTACATGAGCTGCCGTGTTACGAATCGATGTGTAGCTCTGCTTGGCTCGGTTAGTTTATAACGATACAAGATGATTCCAGTCGAAGAAAATGTCACGATGGAAAAAAAAGAGCAACTAAAAATTCAGTATTATTCAGAAAATGACGTATCAGAATATTAAAATTAGAATAAAAAATCAGTTAATTGAATAAAAATAAAAATCTATCTTGATTAGCTTCAGAAATTAAAAATAAAATACAGCACTGAACGACACATGGCCAACTATCTTTAATGGCGAACCATTGCCTTCACCATCGCCCTACAAAGCTATGCTGTCCAAGCACATTTATAACTGTAAATACCAAGTGACCAATTGTAACATTCGGGAAGTTAGGTTTCCAGTAAATCTTACGAAGCGTTATCTAATGTAAACCGGTATCTGCGATTAGGCGTTATATTTGTATTTGTGGCGCTGTATTAGGGCTTGTGCGAAAGGATCGAGTAGAGTTCGCTGACTGCTATGTATGAGCATGTATTCTGTTCACGCCGTTGCCCATTATTGCTTTTGTTTTTTTCAATTATTATATATATATAATGTACGGCAAGACCCAATGAGGAACAAGTTTCCATGGTCATGTAATCAATCGGTACATGAAATGGTAACACAATAGTAGTAGTAGATAAAATCTATAGGAATCCTATGCAGACGATAAGACGTAAGTTCAAGAAAACATTAATTTAGACAACATTGTCAAACGAGAGAAACAGCGATCTATTGGTATGATTAATATTACAAATAACCGTCTTGATTGCAAAATTAACGGTTTTTATTTACCGGCTTCAGGTCAGGTCGAAACCGGTAAATGAAAACTGTTAATTTTTGCTATCAAGACTGTTTCTTGTAATATTAATCAAGGGAACATAATCATTAATGCAACACAGGAATTAGCTAATTTTTTAATTAAAGCTTCCTTCACGACAAGCCAATTGGTTTAAATTTTATCCTGAGAATTTGGTTTTCTTTTTGCCTTCGCAATGTAATTTATTAGAACCTGTCAATATCGTTCGTATCGGGCGATTGTGCAGTTAGATTGTGACTGCTTCTAACCTACGCAACATTCAAACACCATTTCCGTCGAGTGTTTTGAAACGCCGATGAGCTTAAATGGAATGGCGTTCTTCAGGTGTGTGGTCAATACATCACATTGCTAAGAACTCTTCAAAAAACAGGCTGCTAACATCTGAATTGTGACATTATTTAGGAAGTGCTCTGAAATACCAATAACCTCAGATTGAAAATTTATGAGCAGTTCACCAACTTCACATAATACCTAGCATATTTTTATGAAACCTGCTAGTACCCTCATTAATTGGATACCTGACCTTCGACGAAATTCGTTACTTTGTTATAGTGTCTTCCTTTAAGATACAATTCCTATTGGTTGACTTTAGTCTAAAACAGGTGCAGCTGTAACAATAAATACTGCAGTAATTTTCAAATGAGTGATCCGCCCCCCAACCCCTTAAAACTGTCGCCTATAAGCTTTGCCAATCAGCTCCTCCAATATCTATAGAGTTACAGGCCGTGACAAATTCAACCGGCACGATTGCAGTGCCGCCTCGTGTTAACACGCCTGACGACTACATTAAGATAAGGTTGAAATTGTTGCACAAAACGCACATTTGTGCCGCCAGTTTAGGTAGCTATCTTTCCGGGTCACCGACCATGAAGGCCTATATCATACTCAAAAGTCCCTATCAAGACTTCTTGTCTCCTCCCCACCTTTTATTACGGTCGTCATTATGTAATGAATGGTTCTGGATCAAAACACAACAATAAATATAACTGGGTAAGGAACTGGAAATGAATTTACCGCTTGTTTGCCAACAATGACCGGTTTGGGTGTGAGGTTGAGCGCTCTGACAGGAGGAAAGGCGCTCCAACGCTTAAAGTTTCACTCATAAAATAATTTTAACCTGACTGTAATACAGGGTGTTCCATATGTGTGGTGACCGTACGCGCGGCGTTGTAATACAGGGAAGCAAGCGCTCAGATATCCGCTGCTGCATCGAACGTAAACTGCCGAGGTACTACAGTCCGTTCACCGAGAACTGGGACGAAACGTAAACAGTGTCACGTGAGCGACTACGATCGTTTCCATAGAAAGCATTCGGTGTTCACGTGATACGAAGGGGTGTACAAAATCCTTGGCGCACGCTTTGCGGCTGTTGGCGTCGGCTGGCTGCCGAGCTGACGTCATAGCGGACCCTGAGAAACCTGGGCAACAATGTAACGAAATAAAGCACGACATGGAAGATTCAAAGCCGGTTACAATAATGTTTAATGTATGATGAAACTGAGTTCATTCTGTCAAAACAGATTTGTTTTCATACAGGTTGCTTACCAAACGCTCCATTCATACACAATTTTTAATAACATTACCAGTAATAATAATGGTAAAGGTCTGCGAAGCAAGGTTCATTCTGTCAAATTTGAACTGTTTTCATTGAGATTTACACCAAATCGCTCCTCTAAAATTTTCACCTTTGAATCTAATATGTAAAGCAGAGTGTCCGTATGTTTGTACGTGTTACATACTAATCTATAGTTTTGTTCCAATCTTTATGAAAATTTGTACACGTAAGCTTCAATCCATGAGGACGGTCGCCGTAAGTGTAAGAATCACGTGAGACATATAGTTCACGAGATAAGACGCCATAAACGATGAGATGCGCGGAAAACTGCTGCATTTAGCGACAATACTGCTAATTTTCTCCTAACCCACTGGACCGATTTCAACCAAATTTGGTACACACATTCCTTGCCGTGAGGTACAATTCCTGCAGGGTAAAGAATCATATACGATACATGGTTCAAAAGGTATTACGTCATAACCAATAGAAATCGCAAAAAAATTCATAATGCGACGAGACTTTCGAAATACAATGTATGAGAATGACAGTACTTAGCGACTTGCAACAAACTTTAAACATAATTTCAAACCTTTATTAAACTTTTCTCGCTGGCAACCATAGTAAAATAATGAAAGGAAAAAAGTTCTCGCTTACTACTTTTCCGCTGTTTATGGAGTAAAACTACGGCTCTCGGTATGACGTTAAAATTTATAATTTGTACACTACAAATTGTAAGCACAGGAAATTTTACAGACAGTATACACACATATAGTTGAATGTACTTTCTAAATTGTATCACAATGCGACACGTATTTCATGAGATATGAGCACATAAACAGTAACATTCATGGAAAACCGCCCCATCACGCACCAAGTTTTAATCTATTACTGCTTTACTACTAATTGTATTCCCAAGAGATTTTACAGGCATACAGCCCTTATACAAATGAATATATATCTGAAAAATGGCAGGAATAAATAAATACCCGGGCAACGCCCGTTTTTCAGCGAGTTTCAACTAAAAATACGACACGGAGGAGACACTTGTTCCAAACTTCTGCTTCTTCTTGCAGTTCCTTAACTTCCGGCATTTTGTACGTTTTGTCTTTCGCTGCAACATAGCCTTTCATTCTGCCCACACTTACTCGATGGCGTTTGATTCACAGCGGTACAGAGGAATTCTAAGAACAGTTTTCCCTGCATTCTTCGTCATTTCATCTATCGCGTATTCGTTGTGCACTGTTCTGTAATTTTGAAATATATTTAAAAGTTATTTTTTCAACATGCCGTCTTCAAAATCGAAGTCTTTAGATTTTAGCCACTCTGTTATTTCGTCCTTATTGGAATCCGCACTGGTTACTTCTTCTTTTCTACGATAATGGTACGGCGCTTTATCGACAACAATAACTGCAAGCCGAGGAAGAACATCTTAAAACCACTTCTCGAAGGGTCAACTAGTCTTTCAAGCGTCTTTAAAGATGAACTTAAGAGATCCTGAAATCACCGCTGTACAACATGCACTAACGAGCAGCGAGCTCACACTTGCAACGGAGACGGCCACGCTGGCTGCTCCCCTGCCTTGTACACCCCTCGACGGCAGCGCTGTGGTCACGCGCCTTGCCGTGTTTACAGTACGTCTCTCGTTTCGGTGAACGGAGTATAAATGAATGAGTATGCACATCGTGCAACACCGCGAAGAGCCGGACTTTCCACAGACAAATACCTTCGGGATAGGGTTACCAGAAGTCCTCTTTTACCCGGACATGTCCTCTTTTTAGGACCCTAAAAATGGTCCGGCCGGGTTTTTAACAAAATGGGGAAATGTCCTCTTTTTTGCGTTGTGCAACTGCTTCAACTTGAAAGTGTGTAAATACAACTCTCTGAAATGTCACAATCACTAACTCTAGAGAATTTAACCTTTCTTGAAACAATGTGATTTTTTTAATTCTCTCGTTTCTATGCCGCCGCTGTTCGGGAACAATTGAAATAATTGGCGTGGCAATTGTCGCGGAATACGAGCTTCGAGGCGGCCAATTAAATACATACGTCTGCAACAATGCAAGACGGTGCAGTACACACAGTATAATATGAAACTCTCCCCTCATTTCTCTGGTCGGAGTGTTGTGTGACACCCAAAATAAGACGTTCAGTCTTCGTGCTGGTACTCGGCAGTTCTGTGTGCTGTCTGTCAACCACACTTATGACTTTAAGATCAAAAGCTAGTGCAATGTTCGTTATTCATAACTTAAAACCTTGTTCAAAACTTCATACAAATGTCAGATGCCACGGTCACCATTGCCGTTTTACCATTCGCCCGTTTAGGACCAAAGAGACGTAACTACATAAACAGTGTTTTGAAAACATTGATTTAAAGATTTTGTCCTAAAAACTGAGTCGTTATTAATCATTAATTGCGAGTCTATTTACGATAAATAAAAAGTTTATTTTATTCATTACTTTTTTTCACTTAGGCCTTACATATTCCATTCACTTACTAGAATCTAGATGCTAATCATGTTTATAGTCACGTCGGTCTGATAAGAAATGGGAGCATAGCTATACCAAGAAACGCTTAGATAATTTTTATAGTTACTTTATGCATGACGATTTTACAGTCAACAGTACTATGGTTTCCGTAAATGATGCACCGTAAAAAATTTCAGGTGAAAACAGGGGTGATTGGCAAGGTATCTTATAAGCATGGAAAAAATGTTCAGTACTTCAGACGATAATTACAAGTGGTGAAGTGATGAAATATTAGGGCTTCCCTCTATGTAGTCATGTATTTCATGCTTCTTAATTTGTAAGATGAACAAATTTCATAAGATGCGTAAGATGTATTACAAATAAGACTCTGATAAAACAGTAGAGGCATCACTGGCACTTGATTTGTCAATACGAGAGAGAAAGAAAGAGAGAGAGAGAGAGAGAGAGAGAGAGAGAGAGAGAGAGAGAGAGAGAAGGTTCTTTTATGAATCTAGAAATGTTCTCTTTTCTGAAGACGGGCATCTGGTAACCCTACTTCGGGAGGTATTATCACGATGGTGGTTCATGGTGTGGGTTCCTGTAGTCATGTCCTAGTTGATGAACCGCGGGAAACGTATGAGTGGCTAAGTAAGTGGTCCTGACACGATACCAGTTACTTTGGAGTAATGTTGGGCATCTCGGACATACTCGTGAGTCGTGGCCATCTTTGTGCTCAGACGGCAAACACTACCAAATTCACCGGTTAGTCCCTCAACCATTTTAGGCTGCGTTTATAGACAGCGGTGCCTCCGCGGCGGAGCAACCGGTGTGATTTTGTGGAGTCTCCGCTCGTCACTCACACAGCAGGCTGTTCAGCCGCAGTGACCTTGAGCACCCTGTGCCCCATTAGCCGCCGTGTAAGCGGTTTGTAATTTGGAAGTGCAGCAGCTGGTTTTTGACGCCGCCGCCGCGCCGTATGACAGGTCGACGCTGTCTACGCCGACGGCGAGGGTGGTTTCACTGCGCGCCGGGCCGAGCCGAAAAAGGCGGAAAATACTTTTCCGATTTTGGTAGTATATGAGACTACACCAAATCGTTTCAGCAACTTATTTTGGCCCACTTCAGGTTACAGTAGTAACACTAAAAGTGGGCCTTTGTGATCTTTTGACAGCTCGAAATTTAAATGGAAAATAACGGCTTAACCATGCATTTGACACGAAAATTGAATAACCGAATTTGTAGAGGAGAAAATTCTCTACAACTTTGCTCTGTTATTTTTTTTTTCATATCTCGTAACGTTGTAGAGATATTGACACCCTCCATTGAATTAACGAAAACCAGCCGTTCGGAGATGTCACGTGACATTCTTCGTCCAGAACACTCTCTGGCTTACGCCATCTTGCGTTGCGTATTTGATGATTTTGTTATTGTAACTTACACGTTGTCATTTCAAAGCAATGGCGCACTGAAGAATTAACAAAAACACATCGTTCTTCTTACGATAAATGAAAATCTAGTATCTACAAATGCCATATTATCATTATGCCATTAATACTATGAGATTAGCCGAGCGGTCTTAAGCGTCTCGCTGCGGAGCGCGCAGTTGCTCGCCGTGGAAGTTCGAGTCCTCCCTGGGGCATGGGTGTTTGTTTTGTCCTTAGGTTAGTTTACCTAGGTTTAAGTAGTTTGTAAGCTACGGACATGACCACGCAGTTTGGTCCGATAGATTTACAAACATTTGAATTTGAATACTATGAGATTAAAGCACTCATCTTTAGATTGATAGCCGTAGCGTAGTGGGCAAGGTGTTGGACTATGACGCCACTACCTAAATTTGTTTCCTAAAAGGGGTTAAAAAATGTTCAAATGTTTGTATAGCTTATGGGACTTAATTAGGGGTCATCAGTCCCTAAACTTACAAACTACTTATCAACTAGCTTATCCTAAGGACGGCAAAAATACCCATGCCAGAGGGGGATTCGAACCCCCGACCGTAGTGGCCGTGCAGACCGTGACAGGAGCGCCTCAACCCCTCGGCCACCGCGGCCGGCTAAAAGGGGTTCAGACACTCTTATTAATTTTTTATTATTTAGATTATTATTTTGGTCCAAAATGTTTGTAAAAACTTATAAAACTACATATCTAAAGTGGGCCGTAAAACACGTCAGTGCGATTTTTTCCTAACAAGCTTTGGTTTGGCTGTGAAAAAAGAAAATGTCTACTTTTCATTCCGCGCGCGTTTTTAGTTTCGTAACGCTTCTCACTCGATTTTGATGAAAGTATGCAGTAAAAAAAATCTGATTTTTGAACACCTGATAGTAAAACATCTCATCTGTCTAATCATTCAACTTTTCATAATTAATAACAGTCGTTTTCAAATGAAGCTATTTAAGTGCGTGCGCTTGATTTACAAATCGTGTATTGAAAAAGTTGGATAGCGGGCAGTTTACTGTTCTGTGCATTTTAGACTATACATTACAGCGAGTGAAATGGAGCTAAACGTACAGAAACGTTTTTGATAGTCTCATTGATATCTACCTCTTTTCTCAAGTAATTGCGAGTTGCCTGTGCGGCGCCATGCCGCGATTGCAAGCCTTCGATCTGGGCGGATGTTGGGCGTAGCGTGAAGCACTGCAGCGCCGAGAAAATGAATTTCTGGCCACGCGTGTCGCTCCCTCGTGGTGTGTTAATGATCCATAACTAGCAAACAAGTATGAACTATTTTTTCTTGGGTGGTGACAGATTACAATTGACAATGACCTGCTATGGTTTTACATGAGGTCATACTTTAGAAGAGGCATACACCTGATTTCTTGTCGACATATAATTAATGGAATATATATTTCGTGTTTGGAACTGGAGAAGATAATGTTCAAATGTTTGTAAATCTATCGGACCAAACTGCGTGGTCGTCAGTCCGTAGCTTACAAACTATTGTAAAAAGATATAAAATAGCCAAGATCGCTTATCATCAGTTTTTATTAACGACGACCGGTTTCACTGAACTATGTCAGCATCATCAGGTCAAATAAAATATTTTACAAGGCCATAATCCTGTAATGTCAAATAGTTGTTATATAAAACGATTTACAGTGCATAGGTGCACTATGTCATTATAATAAAACGTAATTATCACAGTGAGTGATTTCTATCTCTCCCCCCCCCCCAGGGAGAAATCGAACCTCCACGGCGAGCAACCACGCGCTCCGCAGCGAGACGCTTTAGACCGCTCGGCTACTCCACCGCGGCGAAGATAATGTTAACTGCGACTTTGTTCATGGACGGAAATAAAATTTTCTGACATACTTATTGGCTTTCTAGTTGGGTATGATAAAAGGAACAAACCAAAAACTATACTGAAATTTATAGGTAGATCTATAGTTTTTTTTCCCTTTTGTAGTTCTCGGAAAATATACCACAAAGTAAAAAAAATTGCATACAACTTGTCCCACATAAACCAATATCGCTCACGCCTGAGATTAAAGTAAGAACGAAATGGAATAAGGAATAGATAACTACATGTTTTTAATGTTACTTTTATCTCCTTATAAGGTATGTTGCAAGTGGTGGCATACGTGACGTTTACCGATTTTATGTGGGACATGCTGTACTGCATTTCAACCCATCTCTATTTTCAAAGAACTCTACACAGAATTTTATTATTTATTTATATTGTTAAGCAGCTGTCTGAGGGGAATTGCGTTTCTACGAACATTTTGCTGAATCATCTGTTGACAATTTTGTCTCAATGGTGCTTTGATTTTTTTCGTTTTAACTGAAACAAAACTGCGCTGATTTAGTTTAGCCTCAGACACTACAGGTCAGGTTAGTAAAGGATGAAAAGCGTGTGCTACTTTGTTTCTTGTTGTGTTTTGTGTTTTGCGCCGGCTGCGGTGACCGAGGGGACTGCGGCGCTTCAGTCACGGTCTGCACGGCGACTACGTCGGGGGGTTTGAATCTCCCCCCCCCCCCCCCCGGGCATGGATATTTGTGCCGTCCTTAGCTGTAGCTAGTTCATAACTAGTTTGTAAGTTTAGGGACTGATGACCCCGTAGTTAAGTCCTATAGACTCTACAAACATTTTTCCCCTTCTTCTTGGTGGGCTTGTCCCCAGCAACAAGGTAACTCCAGACACTGTCAGCTGAAGATCTAAGAAAACACAGTGGTGACCAAAACTTGTTATACTTAGACCCAGCAAACAGTTAATTGATTTTGTTATTTTATTTCTATTGTTCTCACATTGTAGTGATTAATCGCATTTTAAGCACATAATAAACAGGTGGTAATGGAGTCTTCCCATGAATTTTCGAATGACATTTAGGAGAGTTTTTCCGTATGAGAACAGCTAAAAGTAACATTCCTGAATTTTTATTCATTTTACGGAATTAATAGTAAATCAAGAAAATACAAACAGAACATATTTTCACAAGTGTTATTAAAAACAAAAAGCTATCATGCAGAGAGACTTGTATTGAAAATAGGCTAGAGACGTGAGATACCTGTATTGCAGAACCAACACGGTAGCCTAATCGGCTCTCGCCGGAAATATTAAACATTCCGATTGTCGTCGGCTCGGCGTGAGCCGGCTGAAGCGGAGTCTACTCCGCCAGGCCGGCAGTGTGAGCAGCGCAATTGAAAACAATGAAATAAATGGCTCGGCTCGGCTCGGCCGGCAGTGTGAACACGGCCTTATAGAAGAACAGCGCACTGCCAAACCGCCGCGATTCCTCCGCCGCAGAGCAACCGCGGGGGGGGGGGGGGGGGGGTAAAACACAGAGGGACCCTGGGCAAGTAAGGCTAGCAACCTGCACAGGTATTTCGATATGATGCCGGGAACAGAGCACAATGTCTCGGACCTTTGGAGGTCACGGAGTCCCATCTCTAATGACAGACCAGGGACTTCAGTCCGACTAGACAAACGACCTGGAATCGGATGGGGAGGAATCAAAGCAGAAAGATCACAGTGGGATGTAGGACAAACCAACCCAGCATGACTGCAATAAGGTATGTAAATGAAAGAGTGATTTGTGTAAAGATTTGGCTATCACCAGAAAAACAGTGGATTGTGTCAGTGTATTCGCCCTGTGAAGGGACAGATCGAGACGAGACGGATAGATTTTACAACGTGCTCAGTGATGTTGAGAAAAGTAAAATAGCTCTTGGATATCAGTGCCAGTGTGGGCTTACTTCTCACAAACTCCTTTTTCAAGTATAAGAACATTCACCGGTATACGTGGGAAGGCAGTGGAACCAGATCTGTCATAGACTATGTAATAACAGAGTAGGAATTCAGGAAGGCAGTCAAGGACACACGTGTTTTCAGAGGGTTAAGAAAATGTTAAATTGTTTGTTATTCTATGGGACCAAACTACTATGGTTGTAAGTCCCTAGACGTAAAAACTATTTAAACAGAGAACAACACACACATCCATGCCCGAGGGAGGATTCGAACCCCCGACGCGGGAGGCCACGCGGTCTGTACCGTGACGCTCCAGACCACTCGGCTACTCTCGCGTGGCTCAGAGGTTTCTTTGATAATACTGATCATTATTTAATCTGCAGTGAAATTGGTTTTTGTGGCCAAAAGTGCAGAAAGTCAGGTCCATATGTAGAAGGATAACAGTGGAGAAGCTTTAGGACATGGAAATCCGGCACAAATACATAATTATGAGCCTAGAAAGGTACCAGTTAGTTGATAGTAGTCATTTACAGTCACTGAAAGCGTGGTCAGCGCAACTGCCTAGAAAGCAGGAGACCCGGGTTCGAATCCCGGCTGGGTACTATTAGCACTTGGAAAAAAAGTATGTAATTAGTAAACACTTACAGAGAAGCACTTGAGTGAGGCAAAGAAAGCGACTATGTTGTACTATTAAAGTTACAAGAGTTCCACTGTCACTTCAGGTTCTCTCTCTCTCTCTCTCTCTCTCTCTCTCTCTCTCTCTCTCTCTCCCTCTCCCAGCACTGTAACTTTCGTGAATGAAGTTATGATTTTACATTAGCAATTTTTAACGAGTAAATTCTTTTAGCTGTAGATGTATAGGCTACATCATTAAATATTAATATAGAAATCAAGAAATCTGAGATGTTCAGTTCTGAGGAAGAAAATAATTAGCTATCATGTTTTGCCAACCCACACACATTCCTACAGTACACAACAAAATGACATAGTAATATGCTGGCCCTATCTCATCTGCAACCTTACAGAAACTTTTCACGATTTTGATGATTTCTTATTCCCCTTGAACCCCCTTCTAACCATCTCCCCAATGATACATACTAGGTCGCATTACTATTTGCCGTATTGAAAAGTTGGAACCTCTGTTGCACTTTTGGGTGTTCTTAAGAAGCGAAGAAGGGAGCTAACATTATAGTACTTCCATTAGATATCAGAAATGCAGGAAGATGAACAGTCTGACTGATGAAAGACGTCGGAGAAAACTGGGAGTCCAGAATCGAACTTCGGTTCTTGGGCTGTGATGAATGTAATTCATAAGGTAAATAGATTAAAGATTTACTGACGAATGGATCACGCAGCAGATACCTGTATATTTTTAAATTGAATAAATTTGTGAAGAAACTTCCTGCATAATGTGGGAGGTTAAATTATTCTCTCGTCATTGGTTTCATCTGCAGGTAGTTGCCGAAAACAAAAATTTTGGACATATTAGCAAAGTGAACTAGTTTCTTGTTTAGATATGAAATTAATATACAGTTCCTGACGCAAGCTTTTCTCTTTAGTTTTCAGGTGTTAAGTATATCATTACAGGAAAGAAATAATTGAAACAAGACAAATATTAGTCATTCAAATTTAATTTGCGTTGTAAAGGCACCTTTCATTTTAGTTTTTGGTAAAAATAATGTTGTGGATTTTCCTTTGAATTTTTCGTAGTTCATGTAAGATATAAGTACATAACACGGAAGAAAATACTCATCAAAGACTTATCCATAATCTCAATGGTTTTCTTAATTTACACTATGCTCCGATGATATGTTCTCGGTCTGTTGGAATATTTAGTTACGGTACAGGTCAATCTGAATTTATACGTGAACTCTTTAGATCTGGAGCCGCAAACAAGTTTTCTTAAAATTGGACGATAAGTATTTCGTAGAGCAGCCAGGCCCGCATGGACAGAAGTACGTGAAGGTGCCGCATCTATCCGTCGGATATAATACCCTGTATCTCGAGAATGAAGAGTTATCGTTCTGCTCTCAACCTGAAATAAAATTTCGGTATCTTACCTACATTTCGTCCGCGGCATTGTATGTGCCACATACGCAAAGTCTACGCAATGCGATTTTTCCTCTGCAAATGCAACATTTTGCGCAGTACTTCAATTTGATGTAGCACGGGAACTATAAGTAATAAGGAATAGGAAATCAAGCCATTATCGAGCGAATATATCACACTATAACACGTGAAAAAAAAATTAAATTTTTCATTGAATAGTTTCTCAAAGTAGGTTGAGAAGTATTGTTAAGCGCTGGGAACGTTATAGCGGTCGGTGCGTAAGCAGCAATAGAATAGGCCCAGTATGGCTGCCGTTGAAAGGCTGGCCATATTTTCCCTATACAGAGATTTAGACAGGAAGGCTTCTTTAGCTGATGATACCGAATCATCTCTCCGCGTATGGCCTGCATTTAAGCAGGTCTCGTGCAAGTAATTTTTCTGCCTCCCTGGCGTGCTGCTGCATTGTCCGTAATAACGCCTTCTCCTTCTTTCCTTTGTCGATCAGCATGCTTTTACGCCCACGACTGGCGTACCTGAAATCTCTCTTTCAGTAAAGAGTACAAGGTCGTTCTTCTGAATTCCGGCAGATTAGGATATTCGTTAACTGAAGTGAGGACTTTATCAATGATAGGCATCTCATTGCAAAATTGGTGCACTTTCCTCCTCCTCTCTTTTCTGTCGAAGTCGTCGACATTTTGAATGGTAATTTTTTTGCGAGGCTTTTCTTTCTTTGAGCCCAGTGGAATGTGCAGTTTTAGCAACGATGTCTGACGTTACTGTTGCTGGATTAAAATCACTTTCTTATACACATTCAGGATCATTCTCGTCTCCGAACTACTTAAAGCTGATTTTTTAATTCACTTCTTAGGAGGTCTGAGAATGCCATCATGTTCTGCAGTTTCGGTAGAACTTGACTCTTTGATGTTTACCACTGAAGGAAGAAAAAAAGATCAGAAAAGACGTAGTAGAGAAAACGTATAAGCAATAAAAACCAATGTCAAACGAAGATAATATTCTTACATTTCCTTGCTTACACTGCAGGAATTCCATTTACAGTTTCGCGGATAGTTTTAACAGTAGAGCGCAAGGCGACACAACCGAACGGTAAGAATGGCGCGCTTGTGTATACCTCTGCCGGCAGCTGTCAATGGTACGTAATTAGCACGTGATTCAGACTGTTTGCCTGCACTGTCTCGTCTCCGCGAATGGACTGTAGTATACGGGTGGCAAATTAGCTTGCGCGGGCAGTTCCCCGTCTCCTCTCCGTAAACATCGTAAGGAAGGCGCGCGGCGAGACGATCTCTTCTAGTTAAGAGTGTTGTTTTCGCTGCCGAAGTCTAAATGTTCAAATGTTTAAGCTAAGGGACTTAACTGCGGGGTCATCAGTCCCTAAACTTACAAACTACTTATGAACTATCTTATACTAAAGACGACACAAATATCCATGCCCGAGGGGGAGGGGGATGCGAACCCCCGACCGTAGCGGCCGTGCAGACTGACTGGCGCGCCGCAGACCGCTCGGCCACTGCGGCCGGCTGCCGAAGTCCTGCAGGAGCTCGTGGTAGGATATAATGTGGCTGAGTAGTTGTTCAGATCTTCAAAACGAAATGGTCAGGCTTGTTGATACTGGACTCTGCATTCTCAATGACCGTACATAGTACGTTGGTGTCTTCAGTACAACTTTGCTGACGTACTCGTCAACTAATTGCCGATCCTTTTGACACGGTTTTGGGCTTACAAAAAAAATTCCTATTGTGGGCAAAGAAACTTTCAGGAAAATCATTAGCACACAATAGGAATACTGCATTACTTATAGTAAATTAAATAAATTTTTATAAGGAGGCATTGCCCGAACAATTTAATGAATTAGTTGCAATCTTAAACACTTTGTTAGAAAATTTTAATACTGGATTTATCAAATTATTCATTTGAAACGGAATCACAATATTGTTAATATTCGTAGTTATAATCGGCAGTTACTAATTCAGTTTGATGTGTTCCATCATAAAGATATATTTCAGTATTAAATACCATAATAATAGTCATGTTTGTTGCAAATAGTTTTTTATTCTTCAATACCATTTCAGCTGCAAAATCTTTACAAATATACTAATAGATTTAACATTTTTGCAGTGGGCGTTCGAAGTGCGGCTCCTAGAAGTAAGTTGGAGCTTCGTGACTTCCAGTTCAGTCGTGTGCTCAGTGAGAGTTTTCTCACTTTTGAAGAAGACATTGAAATATCAAAAACCAAATTTCACTCACTGATGATACGGAAACAACACAACTGTTTCACGGTCTGATAATAGACATGTAAAGTCGTTTGTGTCGTTAGTGTTCATTGCAGTGTAGTGCTAAAACAATTACAACGCACTTTGGTGCGATTACAAACTCGTCAGCTGTCGATACCACCGAAAGAGAAGGCCGAGGCGCTGTCGTGTGACGTCACGCCTCATAGCGGGCAGCGCGCCCTGCTTACGTCGCAAGACGTGCGCGCCGCGGCGTGACGTCACACGAGAGCGCCGCGGCCTTCTTTCGGTGGTGGTGGTGGTGCTCAGCCAGGAGCCAGTCAGCCAGCTGTGCGATTCCGACGTGATGTGACGCGGCCTACTCTTTCGGAGGTACCGCGCTGTGGTGGCCAAGCCCCTACCACGCCGTAGCGGAGAAGCGAGGCAACTGTCCCCGAAATGACGCGGCTGATCGTCGCCATTTGCAGGGGACAATCCTAGTAGTGGGGTTGTGATTTGAAGTGTATGATACGCAACAAGAACAAAATATACGCGTGTTTGTTTAAAAAATTACTCATTGTTGCTGTCTGTTTAAAAAAAATTACTCATTGTTGCTGTCTGTTTAAAAAAAATTACCGATTGTTGCTGTCTGTTTAAAAAAAATTACCGATTGTTGCTGTCTGTTTAAAAAGTATTCTTAAGTTTCCTAATTTTCGAAAAATCTTCTGCATAGAGACAATAAATTTAAGAATGTAAGACTCTTTTCTAATAAGGTGGAGCGTCTTTTCATCCAGATATTTGCATAAGATGATTCCATGAAACTTGTAAAGTAGCAGAGAGTGCCATTATTTTTTAATTCACGTAATTTTCTGTCAGGAATTGTTTACTTTTCGCCGACTACTCTGTACGTTTTTCACGCTTATTTTTGTACATCACCAATTTTCCCTACATTCCTTTCCATATTACATAGAATTTTTCTTTCAACTTCCTCAAATTTGGCTATGAATAATTGTAATAGCGCATAATATTTTAAATATAAATTTCATTCCCACATTACAGTACTTTCTAACAGAGATAGTACTTCTCAGAGTGGTTGAGTTTGCAACGTTCTATCAAGTAATGACCATTTACGAAGTACAATCACCACCTGTTAAGTGTCTAAAAACAATTATTCGTCTTACTTCTGCATCATACTTATATGTGATAAATACCTCTTATACGCCTAGTCATTCATTTAGCTCAAATTAGTATTTTAGTAATTTATATGCAAATAAAATAAAAGTACTTGACATGCACCAAAGTACGTTTCTCAGTTTTAGAGAATCATTTGTAAGAGGAAACCTAAACAAAAACAAACGCTCATGATTTCTTATTTCTCCATGAAAATACTACACGGTATACAAGTAATGACAGATCTGCGAAACGTAACATTGTTTCCGTCTTTGCTTCCGTTCTCACTGTTAACAATTAAAAGCGGCACACTGACGAACCATGTTACGCACGACTGCCCTGCAAATGGCGGCTTCTGTCACGTTCAACGAGGGGACGCGACACTAGCGCCAGCGAGCGGCCTAGTTTTTATTAGTTTTTATTTAGTAAGTCTATGGTGGAGGCCGAGCTTTCCAAGGCGCATATAGTCGGGCCGTCGAAAGAACGACCCTAACAGTTCTAGCACGTGGACCGTAGAGGGCGGCGGAGGGGAGGCCGACACTCAACCACCAACCTGAGCTCTGGAATTCGTAAACGTTGCCGGGGTAACGGTGCCGCGTTGCCACCCTGCCACTCAAGGTCGTACAGGGTGGCGTGCTTCAGTCGCTGCAAGTGCAAAGCATCTGTCGTGCGTTCATCGTTACCGGTTTTGTTCGTGCCCTATTACATGTCGTTAATTTCAGACGTGTGAGATGGCTTCTTCCTCTAACCGTAAGAAAGTCACTAATGTGACCAATAGACTGGCTGATATCTGATGATATTACTCGGACACTATACTATGGCAGTCAACAGCGACCGTAAACGAACGAGGCAAAAAAAAAAAACACTCCTCTTTTTATGTAAGAAGACAAATCATTTCACTGGAAGAGGCGATTTTACTACTTGTAAAGTGGTAGTCCTTATTTGTTTACCCTCTAGGCAGACTGGCACAATACAGTGTCCGAGTAATAACACAGAGTTTGTGCAAAATGGTTATAGAAGATGAAATATATAAAGAAAATTCTTCAACTAGCGACCTTTGGCTGAAAACTAAATTATACATTATATTTAATGGAATACTGGAACATATGAAACTTTACTTTAAATTGACATATATTTCTAAACCTTTCTTTTTAACTGCAAAAAGTGTTTTTCATCACTTCGTGGTTGTTATCGTCCGTCCACACTTTAGTAGTACATAAGAACGGTTCCAAAATATTCGGACGTGATATTCGTATGCCGGCGACTGGCACGGCGTAACAACAAACAGCCGCGTAGCAGCATCGGCAACATAGCCGCTAGTAGTCAGAATCGTTCTTTCGGCGGCTCGACTATAGCCGCGGAGCGCGCCGCTGCTGGCGTCGGAGGTTAGTCCTCCCTCGGGAATGGGTGTATTTGTTGTCCTCAGCGTAAGTTAGTTTGCAAGCCTAGGGACTGATACCCAGAGTAGTTTAGTCCCATAGATTTACAAACATTTGAACGTCTTCTTTCGGTGGTTTTGGTATTACAACTTCTGTCTGAGAAAAAGAGGATGAGAGATGCGCGCGCAGCTAGCGTGGCCAGCCCCGGTCTAGTCTGTGATTGTGGAGGATACATCCGCCCGCGCTGGTGCACCGTAGCAACTTGTGAAAGCAGCAGTGACAACCAGCAGTGGCGCCAACATTCAGTTCTAATATCAGCTTTCGTGGGGCTGTATATCCGATCTTGTGATCTTAGTATGCACGTTATTTCCCAGATAAATCTGGCTTTTATTATAAGGCGGAGTTGCATTCTGAATGGCCAGGAAGTGTAAAGTTTGTATTCATCCATGTCATACAAGGTCACGAGGGAGCTGCCTGCCATCGTTTCCCATGCACTTCTGATGTCTATCAAGAACTTATTCATCACATGATGTAATTCTCTTTGAAAAATTGCCTTTATTGATATTCTTACGTTCCTCTAACATAGTGTTTTTCAATCTTTCTGAGTTCGAGACTGCCCTCCCAAGTAAAAAAATATTCTGAAGACTCCCCCCCTGCCGGCCGCGGTGGCCGAGGAGACTGAGGCGCTTCAGTCACGGTCTGCACGGCCACTACGGTCGGGGGTTCAAATCCCCCCTCGGGCATGGATATTTGTGCCGTCCTTAGTCTCAGTTAGTTCGTAAGTAGTTTGTAAGTTTAGGGACTGATGACCCCGTAGTTAAGTCCCATAGACTATACAAACATTTGAAACCTGCTTTCAGTGTGTGCTGTGTTCAGTCGACAACCCTGCCTTCGAAGTCAAGCCTGCTTCCATTTCAACGCGACAAATATATAGAGTTTTTCTTACTTATATTTCTTTCGTTAAAAATAGTTTTCACTTGAGGAGCCAGCTGCCGCTATTACATTTTTAGAGCAGGAAAGTGAAGTACGTCTGTACCTCTGCCTACTTCCAATTTTGGCCAGTATATCCTTCGGAAGTTCATAGTCGTGACAGCATTTCCCCTCTGTTTTAGTCCAAATCGCACACATAAAATGGAATGCAATGTTTGAATACTCATTCGATATCTTTGCTTCGTTTTTTACTAACTGAGCTTGGCTGAACACTCTATTCATCTGCATTAGAGTGTGGTTTCGAAAGTACACAAATAGCTGTTTACCATGTTTGAAAAGGGGTTTTCTCCATCTGCATCTCTCTATGATGCCATTTTTGACCAAAATTTTTGTGTGTCTTGTACTTAAACTCATTTAATGAAATGCATTTTTTTTCCATTCATTGTCTTCTGCTGTAATAACACCTGGGTCCTGCACAAACAGCTGTGTTATCTGAACAATTGTTGGTATGATTGGCTTTAGGCATTCCAAATGTGAAAATAGACATTCTTAAGGATTCTTAAATTTTCTGGAAGCCGCTGGCAAAGTTATTTGATAAGCTCCAGAATGAACTGGACATATGCGTCTCTAATTACTTGGTCTTCTGAAAGAAGACCAGATGTTGAAATTTGTTTCAAACTGAAAACAGAGATATGGTCTAGGATCCAAATGGTCTTCAAATCTATTCTGGCACATCTATCCGATAACTAGGAATCGCAATTTTTGTGCAGAGTGACTTTATTAGTAGCATTAAGGCTCCTAATAGTTTGAGTACTGCTTTCGAACTTTTTGTTCACACTTCGGACTACCTATAGAATAGGTTTTAGGAATCCAAGGAAGAGACGATTCTTTTTCTTTCTGTATATTGAATATAGGATTTCGGAATTGTAGCAGCGATCTTTCAAACGAACTATTTCAAAATGTGTTTTCAATTAAGAATTCTAATTTCATGGAAAAATCCGTTAAGCACCAGATTTAGTTAGCACTGGATTTTTTGAAATAACATCAGTATTTCGCTATGGCGCTAAATGAGATTTTCTGGCACCAGACGAACTTCAAAAACACCAAATTGGCGACTCTGCAGCTATCCCCACCATTCATTATTCGACATTAAGACAAGGGTGTCCATTAACGCCAGTTCTATTAAAGGTTAAAGAGCAGTTTACGCGTACGCGATTGGCGCTTCACATGCGCGGCGAATGACGGGAAGTGATGGCAGCCAATGAGGAGTCACGTTCGGGCGGCCAATAAGATTGCATGTTTCATGTCAAGTAAATTTGGCGCCCGTTTCAAAATTTTTGTAGTTTGTGTGCAGCGTTTTGGCAATGTAATTGATATTTCATGTATAATCCGAACGAATAGTTGTTTTTTTACGATATATATGGAAAGTGAGAGTGTGACTGATAACCCGGACAACCGACCGTTGACAATTTAGTACTTACGAGTATAATTTACTTACCGGACAAAGGTACATCAACAGCCTGTCGGTCATAGAGCAGGAACAGCATTATTTCATGTTGAACAGAGAAGGTGCATGTTATTTCACAACCTATTGGCAGAAAATGAGGGGGAATAATCTTTCGTGTCCACCACGAAACAAATACATAAAGAAATAAATCATGTTGTTCCTGCTCTATGGTTGACATGTACTTGATGTACCCTTGGCCGGTGAATATTCTTATTATTCTCGTAAGCACATGTGAGGCTCTGTAGCCCAGTGGTAGAGTGCCAGACTATAAATACAAAGGTTGTGGGTTCGATCCCCGCCAGGTCCTGAGATGTTTGTCATTTAAAACTTCTTTCATCTCTGTCAGTGTTGTTGATGCGTAAAACGTCGAGTAGCACCGTGGATTGGAACCCACGTTAAAATGTAGGTCCCTCTATAATTGGCTGGGTAAGTCAGTTCGAAGGTTGGAGGAAGGCAACGCCATACCACCTCCAAACAGGACCATGCCTAGTAAAGCACTGTGGTGTTCAAACCAATCTTCGGATTGTTGACTGCTGAAGTACCACATGTTTACAAAGCATAAAGACACTATATCTTTGCAGTCGGCCGTGAGTGTAAACGAATGAGCACTAATCACTAGGGAAAGGAAAGGAAAAAAATAAAATAAAATAAAAATCGGTGTTACTTTTTGCACTTTTCGGCGTTATCTTCGAGTAATCTTTTTCAATCTTCGGTTCTACATTTTTGTCTTACTTAACAATGTTCAAATCGTATGTTGAAAATGACACTATTCCTAAGATAGGGTGCATCAAAATTGATATAGGCCTAGGTGTTGTTGAAATTATTTTTTTTCAAGAAATATTTATGCTAATAAGTATCCATACTCCTCATTTTATCAAAGTACTTTAAATACTGTGAAATAATTACTTGCCAGTTATTTTATCCAGCAGGTTAAAAACTATACACCTCCTTTTTTCAGGTCCACAAATTATTTTTAATACTAGAACTTTTCTCCTCATTCAATGTGATTGAGTTTTCGGAGAGCAAAGTTCGTTGCCAACATTACCACATAACGCCGACGCTGTCGTAAATAAAATTTTACGGACTAGGTTAAAATGGACAAAGCCTAGATGATGACTAAAAATGAGCATCCAAATAAAAGAAACGATTGTTTAAATCCAGTAGCGGTGATTATACGCCTGAGAGGAATCCCACATCGCGTCCAAAAGTAATAATCCATGTCGCAGCGAAACAGTAACTATATCAATAGCTGCGCCCTCAAAGAATAATAACGACAAAGCTGCTCAGCTTCAACGTTGTTCAAAGATCTTTTTAAAACGCAGTTCCGACAGCCAAAGCTGCGCATGAGCAGTACGTTGAATTTACTACAGTGAATAACTTTAATATTCGGACGCTAAGATATTTTTAGTTTGCTGCTTTATAACTGTATTCTGAAAAAAAAAAAAAAAATATAACCAAATATTATATGAAGGTACATGTCTTGTAAATAACAGTATGAACGTTCTTCACATAACGGAAAACAGTTGTTAAAGAATGGGATTAAAATAAACCACTCCTCGATGGTCACGTTACTTTAATATCCGGACAGAAGGCAGTGTCGCACTTGTCACCGTTCACGCCGGGGTGAGCAGGCCTGCTTCAAGTCAGAAGGCAGGCGTGTGATTACAAGCGCGGTCGACTGTCCACACGGTACGACGCCACGCAAAGCTAATACCAGCTTTGAGATACGACAACTTGTGATTTTTTACAATGGGAAAGGAAAATCATATCGACAAATTGCTGCCATGCTCAACATGAGTAAGAGTACTGTGGCAGATATTGTCAGTCGTTTCAAAAACAAGGACCGTGTAGACTCCGTACCACAAATTGATCAGCCACAGAAGTTGGATACTCGTGACAAGAGGAAGCTAATACGAAAAATAAAGAAGGAACCTACACTCAGTGCACAGAGATTTGCACGTGAGCTTCTAAACGGGACTGGCAAGAAGGTACAGCTTCAAACGATTCGCAGAGCATTGAAAGAAAGTGGATACAATGGAAGAGTGGCTAGGAAGAAATCGTATGTGAATCGACAGAAAAGATTGGACTATACTAGGCAGTTTATTACGAAGGATGCAATTTGGTGGAATGACGTCATTTTTCTGACGAAAGTAAATTTAACGTTTGTGGGTCGGATGGACGAAGCATGGTGTGGCGGAAGAAGAATGAGGAATTTACAGTCACAAAATTAAACCAACTGTAAAGCATGGAGGTGGCAGCGTCCTTGTCTGGGGGCTGTATATCGACATTTGGACCGGGCGAATTGGTGTTCATCGACAATACTATGGACAAATATGTCTATTTGAACATATTAAAGAACAATTTACGAGAAAGTGCTGAAACCATGGGGATATCAAACATCTTCAAATATTACCAGGACAATGACCCAAAACATAAGGCTCGCATTGTGCAGGAATATTTGTTGTACAACTGCCCCAAAGTCCTACAACCACCACCTCAGTCACCAGATCTCTACCCGATTGAGAATGTGTGGGGAGAACTGAAGCGACGTATTACAAGTACACCAATATCTTCCAAAGAAAGTCTGAAGCGTCGTCTAAAAGAAGAGTGGGACTGTCATCGTGCGGAATATTTAAAAAAATATCATTAGCAGTATGCCGCAGCGTTTGAAAGAAGTGATCTAACAGAATGGCTACCGAACAAGATATTGAAACCCTTATTTTCCATAAAATTTTCTCTTGAAATACTTAGTTCTGCAAAGTGTCCGAATATTAAAGTTATCTTAATAAAATTTATATTATTACTTACAAGACACATCACGTAATGCAATAATTGGTTATATGTTATGATGTTCCAAGATTGAAATATCAGTGTCCGAAGATTAAAGTTATTCGCTGTAAGTGCCAGGTCGGCGTTCGATGTCGGAAAATAATCTGTTTCAAAATGCTAGAAACAGTTCACCGAAAAAAAAAAAAGCAATGGACATCTGAAATGAATCATATCCAAATTATTATTTACATAAGTTAACACACAGAGAAATAAGTTACTGATCGGAAATCGTACCATTACCAATATGCGCAGTCTAATACTGTGTCGCCCTCTATTACTACAGTATGTGTTACAAAACAAATAGCCACCCCATTAATGAATATTGTCCAGATATAGGGTAATTTCATTGAAAACCGCAGATTTCGCGTTTATTATTATTATTATTATTATATGGCGAATTCACATTATTTTCTTCAAAAACGCTGAATTCGCGTTATCGTTAAAACGAAGTTTTACTGCCCCTACTAATCACCTCGTTGTAAAACCGCCTCCGTCAGAGTGGTATGCTTTGGGAAACATTCTGTGAGATGATTTGTCTCCTTGTATAAACGAATGAGTAAACAAATATACACTCTTCTTTTTACGGTCGCGACTGACGGTGACGATAGTGACCGAATAATAAAGCTATTTTTTATTGGCCGATAGTACACGACTCCTGACTGGCTGTCTTCGTGTCCCGTCATTCTTCGCGCCGTTGCCACCGTCTACACGTCCAGCGCCAATCACGTACTAATAAACTGCACTCTAACCCTATTTAACACTGCAGTGGTCGCATTACTAGGAGGAACGTATGTGGGCGCGTTGTATCTGTCAGATACAGGGTCAACGTTGCACCGTTAGCTTTAAATAACCTCAGATTTTACAGCGAATAAGTAAACAATCCGAGGGGGAAAACATGTAACTAGTATAATAGTAGCGACTGAACATTTATTTTATGAAAATTTACAATGTAATGTTTACATCAATTGACGCGCGGGTTGCCTATTCCGGAAATGTGTGTCTGTGAGATCCTACGCGACCATTCTAGTGTTAACTTGTCCTAGGAATGAACTAGTCGTGATATTCATCGAATCCGAGAAATGGAAATAGTGGGAGCAAACACAATCCTGATGCTGGCTGGTGGTGTCATAGTTCTTGGCGATACTCTGGAGCAAGTATGCTCTGATACTTCGCGATTTCTCTACAGTGCAATAAGCAAAGTGACAAAACAAGTACCTCAACCATTAACAAGTGCTAAACACAAGGTCTTCAGTTTGAATAATTTATTCAAATCGTGCCTTACATCACAGAAGACGGAACTATAGGTGAATGGAGAGAGAGGTACTTCGAAAGATCCATGGACCAGTATACAGTACCATGGAAGGTAAATGGGGAATGAAAGAAAACCTGTACCTGCTGTTTGAAAGTCACACAATGGACAGATATTGGGACGGAAGAGGCCGCAGTGGTTTGGCCACATCTTTAGAGTTGATTGATCCCCTCCTAAGTCGTCGATTCTCAAACTGTTGGAAAAAGCCAAAGGACGTGTTTTGAAGCACCAAGCAATTAAAATGCTGAACCAAGTGAAGCGACAGGGCTGGAATAAAAAGCTGGAGACCGGGAACGGCAGATGTGTTCTTTGTTGTGAGTTACTTCTCCCTTTTTGAGTGAGTGTCTTTTTTGTAGTGGTTAGACCTACCTACTATAAATGGCGACGCCAGCACCAACTTCACTTTAGAGTGGTCTGTCGTCCCTGAATAACGATTAGTCGAACTCTATCATAAAGTTGTTACTCGACGTAGACAAAGCGAAATGCAACATTAGCTGTTGATTCAACCATGCTTAATAGCTTCACAAACGAGTATTAGCCATATTGCCACACATCGTGTTGGGGTCATCAGATTGCAACAGAAATCCGAGCGATCAGCTATGAAACGCTGAGACATGCCACACATTTGTGAACTCTTGACAGATCGTAAGACCTAGCGAGGAATCCTTTACGATGGCGGACGATTTATTAGCACGTACTTTCAATGTAGCTCAGTGCACCGAAATAAAATATTTTCGCACTACTATAAATTGAGAGCAGCATACCCATAACTCTACCACTGCAACTTTAATCTATATGGAATAAATGACAGAACTTACCTCTGCACTCGTGGCAAATCTGTGAGCAACATAGTTCCATTACGTGATATGTAGTAATTAACCCGCACCAAAGACTATCTAGTTGCCCATTGATTCCCGTAAAAAACACAAATTTTCACTGTGGAACATTTTACGTTTCACTGATTGCAGTTCATGGGCTGATGTATTCTGTTGATTTACAAATGGCTGTTGGAATCACATTTAGTTACAGTTCATAGTAATACACACGAGCTTTTAATCCCTACATTGCTTGGAAACAGGAAACGGTGCTGCAGATTCTGAAGAAACACACGTAACAAGCCAAATATAGTCTAACATTTCTTAAACACAATACAAAACTGAAATAAATGCACAGTTGTTAGTTGTTTAACATTCTGGTCAAAGATATTATACAACAGTTTTGCCAACTGAACTTAAACATATCGCTTGATATTCGTATATTTTAAAACGCATGTTCCGAAAAATCACACACACAAGTGAACATGAAATAATCATTTTCACAGGAGAGTTTTCGATTTCTGTGAAATCGTCAGCCACCAGAAAGAACTATTTTTTTACAGTTCTAACCGAAAAATGCACCTGAGTTGCTCGCCCCTTTTTTCTCCTTCTTCTGCGGTAGACACTACGAACATATATTTTATTTTCCGAGATACCTAAAGAGTAAAAAATTTGAAGCAAGCTAACGCTGTAGTTTTCGACCATGGTCTCGTAGTCCTTATTCTGTGTTGTTAAAATGACTACAAGCTTACAAAATAGATAACAATGGATACTGGATACGTAATTACAAGAATCCCATTGTTACATCTTCTCGTCATGTCAACTAGAAACGCTTTTTGTGTCGCAGGAACATAGAACACTACGACAATGGCGTCAAAATCCCGCTACAGGTATCCTTTGCACTCCTACCCATTATTTTGTAACCTGATACTGTTCCAAAATATATAATGTCATGGCTGTAGAAGGCTTATAAATAGAAATGTCATTTAGATATTACGAAATTGCTATGTTGAGATTAATTCATGCAAGTTTTGTTTAAAATCAACCAAAAACTTAAATTTTCTGCAAGGCATAAATAATTGTTGTCAAAATTTTAAACAAATGTCTCTCTTTTTACCTCTGATTCGTTCCTTTTCTTAGGTGTTACGCGAAAATTCTCATCCGTTTCAGAAACGTGCGCGAAAGCTAGAGGGCGGTATTTCGTAGCTGAAGCTTTTGTTAGACCATGAAGTACGATTGGAAAAAATGTTCAAATGTTTGTATAGCTTATGGGACTTAACTACGGGGTCATCAGTTCCTAAACTTACAAATTACTTATGAACTAACTAAGACTAAGGACGGCACAAATATCCATGCCCGAGGGGGATTCGAACCCCCGACCGTAGTGGCAGTGCAGACTGTAACTGGAGCGCCTCAGTCCCCTCGGCCACTGCGGCCGGCAGTACGATTGGATAATACGACTGACCGGTTTTGCCGGTTAAATGCAATGTATGCCTCAGACTGGCACCCAATTTTTTTATTTATTGCGAAATTTCGTGAATCAGCCTTTCCGTTAGAATAATAGGGATTTAAATCACCCACATAAGAGCAAGAATATTTCTTTTTCTGCATACACACGGTTTACTTTAGTACAGAAGAGGAGTAGGAGATCGTTGATTTTTCACTTTAATATTTAAACCATTATTAATACCACTATAGTGGTTAGATGTTACGCGCATTGAAGAAATAACAGCACATTTTATTAAGAGGGGATATTAAGTATTAGACGGCTACTTCTAATACCGTAGCGCGCGGGGTGTAGCAATGGTTAGCATTTCGGAGAAGGGTACTTCAAATCCCTGCCTGGGGGATGCAGATTTGGTTTTTTAGTCATTTTTCTAAATCGCTCCTGACTAATATCGTAGCGGACAGTCTGCTTTGGAAAGCGCGCGACCGATTTCCGTCACCATCCTTCGTAATCCGAGCTTGGGTTCCGTCGCTAAAAACCGCGCTGGCGACGAGATGTTCAAATGTTTGTATAGCTTATGGGATTTAACTACGGTGTCATCAGTCCCTAAACTTACAAACTACTTATGAACTAGCTACAACTAAGGACGGCACAAATATCCATGCCCGAGGGGGGATTCGAACCCCCGACCGTAGTGGCCGTGCATACCGTGACTGGAGCGCCTCAGTCTCCTCGGTCACCGCGGCCGGCGACGAGACGTTAATTTATTTCACATTACCATCCATATCAAAACACAGTAGTATCTGAACAAACTTAGACAATTGTTCATATATATGTTCATAACTTGTAAC
Source organism: Locusta migratoria (assembly GCA_026315105.1). Classification (NCBI taxonomy): domain Eukaryota; kingdom Metazoa; phylum Arthropoda; class Insecta; order Orthoptera; family Acrididae; genus Locusta; species Locusta migratoria. Next base: position 426,290,612 of record CM048755.1, on the reverse strand, counting down.
AATATGTTGTTGTTCTTGCTGTACTTGTCAGCCCGCAGACTGGTTTGATGCAGCTCTCCATACTACTCTGTCCTGTGCAAGCCTCTTCAACTGAGAATAGGAACGGCAACTTTCATCCTTTTCAGTCTGTTTATTGTATTCGTCCCTTGGTGTCCCTCTGATTTTTACCCCACACACTTCCTTTTAATGCTAAGTTGACGATTCCTTGATGTCTCAATGTGTCCCACCAAACTATCCCTTCTCTTGGTCGGGATATGCCAGAAACTCGTTTTCTCCCAAATTCTGTTGATCACCTCATTAGTTACGCGGTCTACCCATCTAATCTTCTTCATTTGTCTATAGCACCCCATTTTGGAAGCTTCTATGTGTCTCTTTGTCTGAACTTATTGTCCACGTTTCACTCCCATACAATGCTACACTCCCGACAAATACCTTCAGAAAAAACTTCCTTATGCTTAAACTAATATTTAATGTTAACAAATTTCGCTTTTTATAAAAACACTTTTCTTCCCATTGGCATTCTGCATTTTATATCCTCTGTACTGCAAGCATAATATTGTACGGTCCAAGTAACAAAACATTTACCACCTTTGTTTTGTTGCCTAATCTAATTCCTTCAGCATGACCTAATTTTCTGACCGGGCATTCCATACCCTTGCTTTGCGCTTGTTGATCATTTTATATCTTCAAGACACTGCCCATTCCATTTAATTGCTCTTCCAGGTCCTTTGCTGTCTCTAACAGAATTACTGTGTCATCAGCAAACCACAAGGTTTTCATTCCCTCTCCCCGGATTTTAATCCCCTCACCAAATTTCTCCTTGCATTCCTTCACAGCTTGCTCAATGTACAGATGGAACAACATTGGGGAAAGGCTACAACCCTGTCTTACTCCCTTGCCAACCACTGCAATCCTTTCATGCCCTTCAACTCTAATAATTGCTGTCTGGTTTTTATACAAATTGAATATAACTCTTTGCTCCCTATATTTTACCCCTGCTTCATTCAGAATTTGAAAGAGTGTATTCCAGTCAACATTGTCAAAAAGCTTTCCCCAGATCCGCAAATAATAAAAACGTATGTTTCCCTTTCCTTAACCTATCTTCTAAGATAAGTCGTAATGTGAGTATTGCCTCGTGTGTTCCTACAATAATTGCTGTTCAGAGGGATAGAACATCAGTGGTCCGATTTGTATAATGCCCGTTTTGTTTTTCTTGAACTGAAATCCTCCTGAGTAGTCCCCGCCCAGAGATCCGAATGGGGGACTGTTTTGCCTCCAGAATATTTTACCCAAGAGGAGCTGCATATCCATGGGAAAATTAACGATTGTAGTTTCCCCTCGCTTTCGGCCGTTCGCCGTAGTTGCGTGGCAAAGCCTTGTTATAAGCCCAGCTCAGTCATCCACGCTGTTGCCCCTGGAAATACTGAAAAGGCTGCTGCCCTCTCTTCAGGAACCACATGCTTGTTGGCCTCTCCACAGATACCCCTCCGCTGTGGTTGCACCTATGGTGCAGCTATCTGTATTGAGCATTCCACCCCACCTTGGCAATGTTCGTAGTTCATGAGGGTGGGTAACAAAATACTCATTTTATTTCTTTGAAATCTATGCATTGAGATTGGCTAGTTTACTAGCCAAAATCTAACATTTCTTCAACACAGAGTGAAATCTTGAGGATGACCAATTGCTGTCGATTACCCAACTTTTATCTGCCTTACTTTCTTGTGCTACAATGAGTGGCAACAATATGACATACTTTTCATGAATTATTAAAAAAAGTTCTTTTGATGGTGTATCCCATTCCTGAAAATGAAATTGTGTAGGTGAACAAATGCCCTTGTTTAGCTCTTCATGGACTTCAGGTAGCCTCCCTAGTGGACACCAAAAATCAAATCTGCCATTTGGATCAAAACACATTGCTAGCTGGTCCGTTTCTATATGAGTGTGATTCACACTCTTGGACACCTTTCTGTGGAAACACATAGTCATCCATCCATGAAGCAGTAGGATAGAAAATTTCATTTCTGAAATTTACATACAGGTAAATTATCATGATGTTCCTGTGATTGTACCTAAGATCAGCTGTCCGTGGATGTTGCAATGAGAATCATTGACAGACTGAAGTGTGAGTCATCTCAATAAGGCATCTCTCCATTCATATCCACAGAGCATGGTACACTCCAGAGTAGTAGAGTTCAAAAGCCCACTCAGTCATCTAGGTTTGTTGCCTGTGGTGTTCGCAAATTGCTTACTGCAAATGTTGCAATGGAGGATGGCATCCAGCCTTGTCCATTCCAGCTGTGTAATCTGTATCCAGTGCCCTAATCATTCCTTGTATCACTTGGTCTAATGCACAATAAATGGGCTTATCTCTGCACTTCTGTGAAAGGTGTGTGTGTGTGTGTGTGTGTGTGTGTGTGTGTGTGTGTGTGTGTGTGTGTGTGTTGCAATGTCTGTAGACGTAATTTGATTTTGTAGCAGTTATATGCAGATATTGGTAGAAGAGTGGTTCCTCGTATTTGACTTTTTGAAAAGAATGAATGGTTAGTGCTAATGGCCTCTTTTCTCTCACAGTGCAAATTCAAACAGAAATAACCACCCTTTAAATGGAGCAATATATGGGTGCAACTGAATTGCTAACGACAGTAAAGTCGTCTTAGTTTGCAGCTTTTTTTCATAGCAGTGTACAAACCAGAGACTCATTTCCAGCATGTTGGATGTTAGGTCAGAAACTTGGTAGCTTTATGACCATACGTCAGTTGAAGTAGTGCCCAAGTATTTTATTTCATTATAGGTCACCAATTTTGGACATGTCATCCACTTTTAAACCATCCCGTAAGAAGCCTATAGTAACCAGCAGACAACTGGCCATGTGTTTTGCTGCGTGGATAGCTGATTATTCATTAACGTGACTAACAATTGTTGGTCATTTTAACGTGCAGTTGGCTAACCATATGGTAAAATCATGTCCGATACCATTCACCTATAATAAAATTGGATACTTTTGCGCAACTTTGACTGACATTATATATATAGTGAACAAACCAGAGGCACACAAATTGAGGACTAGTCTTAGTTCCCAGTGTTGCCTGGATATTTATTTACAACAATCTTATGTTAGTCAATATCAATTTTCTCCTCTCTCCCTTTCTCTATCCATCCCTCCTCCCTCTTTACATAAAAAAATTCCATGTTGATCAGATGGGGTTCAACTTTATTGCTAAGTACCCCCTACCATGTACATTACAGTGGCTTGCAGAGTATAAAATATTTTCCGTGAAAACGTACCTAATATATACATACAGTTAATTTCATTGATGTCGGTTGAACATTAGAGTGTGTTCTGGAATGTTTCATTGTGACCTATGATGTTCCAGTATGTTCCTGAACATTCTAGAATTTTACAGAAACTTAAGACTATTTCTGAACATTCTGTAATAATGTGGAATGCCGCTAAAAACTTTTGAATGTTAAGCAATGTTCTAGAAATTTCTGGATGTCAAAATTTTCCAGCCCATTTACTATCAATCAAAAAGCCTTCTTATTGTTGGGGAGTAGAGGACTACCACTCCATGTAATTCCCTCAATTTTATTAGGCCTAGTTCATAGTTCTAGAGGCATGCACATTGTACATTCACTTTTATAATACATATTGATTGGGCTGCAGAAGAATGGAAGAGAAGGAATATTGGAATCCAATGCCCTGTCAATGATGAGGCGAAAGACACATGCAAATTCTGCCACACTGCATACTGCTAATGAAGATATGAGCATATGGAATAGACTCACAGATTTGTGACTGACTGAAAGAGTTCCTAACTAATAGAACGCAGTACCTTGTTGTCAGCGGTGAGTGCTCGTCAGAGACGAGTGTATAGTCAGGTGTGCCACAGAGGAGTGTGATAGGACTGGTATAATTTTCCATCTATATAAATGATCTGATGGACAGAGTAACTTGTAATTTGCCGCTGTTTGCTGATGATGCTGTGGCGTATGGGATGGTATCGTCTTTGACTGTAATAGCATACAGGATGACTTAGAAAAAATTTCTAGTTGGTGCGAAGAATGGCAGCTAGGTCTCAATGTTGAAAAATGTAAGGTGATACACGAGTAGGAAAAGCAATCCCATAATGTTCGAATACAGCATTAATAGTGAGCTTCTTGATGCAGTCACATCGTTCAAATATCTAGGCGTAACATTGCAGAGTGATATGAAATGGAACAAACATGTAAGGACAGTTGTGAGTAAGGCGAACAGCAGACTTTGGTTTATTGGGAGAATTTTGGGAAGATGTTCTTCATCTGTAAAGGAGTCCGTGTAGAAAACACTTGCACGACCATGTCTTGAATATTACTCAAGTGTTTGGGACCTGCAGCAGATCAGTTTAAAGGAAGACATAGAAGCAGTTCAGAGGTGAGCAGCTAGGTTCATTCCTGGTAGATTTGACCAATGCGCGATTGTCACGGAAATGCCCTGGGTACTCAAATGGGGATCGCTGGAGGAAAGACGACATTCTTTTCAAGAAATTCTGTTGAGGAAATTTAGATGGCCGGAATCTGAAGCTGACTGTAGAAAGATCTTCCTGACGCCTACTTACATTTTGCATAAAGGTCACAAAGACAAGAGAAATTAGGGCTCGTACAGAGGTATATAGGCATTATTTTTTTTCCTTGTTCTATTTGGTAGTGGAATAGGAAAGGAAATGCCTAGTAGTGGTTCAGTGTACTTTCAGCCACGCACCGTATGGTGGATTGTGGAGTATGTATGTAGATATAGATGGAGAAGAGAACTATCCCTGTGTTCGTTTGAAGTCATTGGTACAACAGCTGTGTTCGTTTGAAGTCATTGGTACAACAGAAAATTGATATTTGGATGACCAGACAGATGGAATCCTCATCCTCTGATTCCTTCAACTCGCTCATCGCATCTGAATATGTTCTATTCTACAATCCTATATTCAAAATTTAATTTGGTATTTCCCCAACATCAAAGTATGTAAATGTAATTTAGAGACACATCCATTGTTGTGACAAATGAGCTTTGTAGTTTGGTCCCTTCAAAACACAAGCCAAACAATATGCGTTGTTGAGGGGAGAACAGTCTGCATTTGAGAAGTCATGGTGTCAGAATATTGTCATTGTGTACTACGGTTCAAATGGGGTCTTGCTGATATTGTGATCTGTGCTTCACCATGGATGAATGTCCATGTCCAAAGGGAAAGCATAGTGAATGTTGAGGTGTCCCCCTAAAAGTACTCTTATTTTGCAAGAAAGTTGCGTATTCTACAGATGTTCCACAGTGTGTGATATGATGTGCTGATATGGAATGGCATGTTCGTCCTGTGCAGTCACCAATAACTGAAATTATTGGCTCCAATGCTCTGTTTATTTTCTTAGATTTGAAAATTACACCTTTCTTAATTTTAAAATATTCCTTTTATTTTTATAGAAAACACTGTTTAATTCCATTTGCTTTGTTGGTAATTATGTCCATAATTTGGACAAAAATATGTTTCAAAGTATTGACCAAGAAAAGTGAGATGTTGACGTAGGCACTGGGAAGAGTATGGTGCAGATCCCTGTGTGGCCATTTTGATTACAGCTTTCCTTGAGTAACTTGTAGCCAATGATGAAACAGTTTCTTGAACATACCTGTGTTCAACTGGCATAAAGTCTTTATCAGATAGACCTATAGATCTGTTTCTAATGACCTCCATCCATATCTACTTCATTTATCATATTACGAAACTGGCCAACTTGGCAATTATTTCAAAAACAGATACATAAGCATGTGCATAATAGAAATTCGGAGTTACGATTTGGTATGGGGAATTGGGTAATGAATGATTTTATGTCCTGATTGAAAGTTAACCTTATTATTATGGTACTGAGTTTTATTGTGGTGATAATTTTAATATTGCATTGAGCTATTGGAGAGATAAGACACTCGTGGTGTCCATTATCCCAGGTGATGAATTTGGGACAATCATCTGCTCTGCTTTTCACCTGCTGCATCCACAATTTGTTTACACTTGATGATTTCTAAAAGAAGGAAGATATTAACCCATGAAAGTAAAATTAGAACTGCAGTTTTACTCCTACAGTTGTCAGATGTTGAGTGTATCTGCAGAATTGCATGCCTGAAGATTAAAACTACATAGGCTACCTCCTCTTCCCACATGTCTTTCCATAATCATTAATGCTACATAAATATATTACAACAGTCTACTTCCTGCATGTCCTTTGTTTAGTCTTTTTTACATAAGGGCTGTTGTTGAAGCCAGTTACGAGGAGCAAAATGACCTCCAAAGTACTTTAAAAAATGTATTGAAATGTCAAATTAATATTATTTTGTGGCTTTTTTTATAATCTGTAACATTTATTTATTTATTTATTTATTTATTTTTCAGGTCTCTGGAGAAGATCAGATGGAGATGGGCCATGCAGTCTAATCTGCTTAAGTGGCCCGACGCTCTCATCCTCAGAAGAAAAGAAAGATAGAATTTTCTCAACATTCCAGACTGAGCAATGATTACTGCAGTCATGAATACCAAACAGCAATACTCCATCTTCCATTCAAGATTTATTTAAAACCAAAGCAAGTTAGTTATTTCCATTTTTATGACATAAAATAGAGTAATACTAGAAGAAATTATTTACAAATTACTCCATTCTTCATGGTAGCTTGACATACTAGTGCAATGTTACAGAAAGTATCTCAGTTTTTGTGTATGTTTCTATCCCCCCCCCCCCCCCCCAAGGTAAGTCTTTCCTCTCCCAGGATTGGAATGACTTCTTACCCACTCCCTTAAAGCCCTCGATGTAAATGATGATCAGATATATATGACACTGTGCCAAAATTGATGGATGGAAGGGGAAACTGTTCCATGTTATTACCATGCATTAAATAATAGTCCTCATCCCTAATTTTCACCTCATTTGATGAAAAAATTGTAGTGGCTTCTCCTGGGATCCACCCCTTCTCCCCCCCCCCAGATAAATAAATAAAATGGAAATAAAAAAAATTCGCAATGTCTATGATGTGTCCTGATAACCGACTTGCATCGCAAGCTGGGAGCTATGCAGAAAACATACCTTCCACCAAGTCACACTCTACATCTACATTCTCCGCAAGCCATCCAAAGGTGCATGGTGGAGGGTGCTCAGTACCACTACTAGTTACTTGCTTTCCTGTTCCACTCCCATATAGAATGAGGGAAAAACGAATGCTTCTATGCATCCGTATATGCTCTAATCTCTCTGAGCTTATCTCTGGGGTCTTTATGCGAAATGTAGGTTGGCGGCAGTAGAATCGTTCTGCAGTCCACCTCAAATTCTGTCCCTCTAAATTTCTTAAACAGTGTTTCTCCAAAAGAATGTCACCTTCCCTGCAGTGACTCCTATTTGAGTTTTTATACATCATCTGTGCCTGAGGTATGAGGCAGGATTTCCCATTAACATTCTTTGCTGGGGTGCTATTCTGCTGTTGGCAATTTGATACGTATTTATAAGGGATCGCGAGGCAGAGTTGAAGTTCATGTAGTGGAGGGGGATGTGCTGTAAGACCATCCCTGCAGTCACTGTATCCATTAAGTCTCGGTGGCCTAGTGATTATGGCATCTGCGTAGTAAGCAGGAGGTCCCAGGTTGGAATCCCGACACTACATAAATTTAACTCGATGCCTCTACTTCAGTTTAATATCTTTAAAAAAAGTATTGCTTTTGGAATCCACCTACCTGTGTCCCATTGACTCTGACATTTAAAAAATGGCCCAAAGTTTACTACCATATTCTTCTGTAATGATGCAAATGTGTGACTCATTGTAACGTGACCTTCAGGTTTACTCCTGCCACAAACAGCTAGATATTGACACACCTAACATGTCACATGTTGCCTGCAGATGCTTATGAAGTAATTAACAGCATGTGGCTGCGGTTGAATCAGTAGGGTTTCCTGAACCACCTGAATTAATGTCTCTGCTTATTGTTAAATGTTGTACAGAGGTGTACAGTTGGCACTGTGGTGGTGGTGGTGGTGTGTTCTTAGATGGACTCCGACTTCTTATTCACACATGGATGAATGTGACATCTCCCTCTCCCTTTTCAATTCCCCGTCTTCACACTGTATGATGACATGAAGCAAAATGGGCTGAAAAGTCATAAACAACCTGTGCTGATTCAAATTTCTTTGAATGGTCTTCAGCATCCACCCAGTATGTGATAGCAAAAAATGTGTTAACTCTACAGTTGACATTCAGTATTGTTGAAGGCTCACAATTTCATTAGAGAAGTATTAAAATCTGAGGAACATCAGCAGTGTCTCTTCTTGATGTTTACCACACTGAGATCAGGTGATTTTGACTGCAAAATGTGTGGGACTCAATGGCTTAAGGAAAATTATGCTTTCATCGACACCTTTTGTGACAATCCTTTCAGCCCTATCATGTTGACTCTAAGGCCCTCTCAAATGTTTTTCTTGGCTACCCATATCAAAAAACACATGATTTCAGTGTTGGACATTGTGGTTCTGACCTCTGTTGGATATACTTCAAATGGAGGGGTGGAATGTGTGTATAAGAGCATGGGTAATGGCCTTTGCATCATGTGACATGCCCATGGTTTGTTCAGCAGAATTATGGTGAAACTTGATGTCAATGTGATATAACCAACTTTACACTTCATTTAAAATTGTTGACATCCTGCTGTTTAAAGTGTGGACGAGCATGAGAATGACATGACAGGTTCCATGAATTTGCATGATTACAAAGGAAAGTTGTAGGATCCTCTGAGCTAAATTTCAGACTTCTGCATCATTTATGGAGTTTTGTAAAAGTTATTAATTTTTTTGTTTGATGTAATGTACAGTGATGGGACATTTAATCATTATTGCTAAGGATTTTTTTTTCAGTTTTGACTCTTTTGGTCATAATTGTAAGATTATTGTTTTGTGTTTCAGGTATAATGCCTCAAAATGTGGGTGAAGTAGTACGTTCTTGTTCAAGATGAATGGTGACATACCAAGTGTCCCGATTACCACACTGGCAGGCATCGCAAGTCTCACTGACTGTTAGTATTCAAACTAATTTTCCTTACACAACTTCTACTTGCAGAACTTAAAATAAATGTTTTGTTGTATTATTACGTTAGGAAGGTAATGTTGTTAGAGAGAGAGAGAGAGAGAGAGAGAGAGAGAGAGAGAGAGAGAGAGAGAGAGAGAGAGAGAGAGAGAGAGAGAGAGACGGAAGTAGCATTTTATAGATCTGAGATTAACATTTTACTATCATGTGTTTCTTTTTGTTGTTATTACTTAAGTTTGTTGTTATCCATTATTGATGTTTTACCATTGTTTATTAAATTTGTACAGACAGAGAGTGAGAATTTTTAAAAATTTATTGCAGTGTTGCCTGAGATGCCTTTACCATCACCACTTCCACAGACATTGAGCAACAAATCATTGCTGTTCCATCCACGTGTGGCAGAAGAAGCACAAATACTTCTTAGTGTTCGGGACGATGCTTTAGTACCACAGCTGATCCAGTCATTGTCTCAGACTTCATCAGATCACATGTTTGTAATCATTCTTGTATTCTTGCATGTATTTTGTGATTCACTGTAGTTGTTGTAGTTAGAGAATGTCTGTCTGTATATGTCTTAGTTGTTTTCACTCCTCAAATTTTGCCATACCACTATAAAGTCAAATTTGATATAAAATTTATAGTATGTGTTACTTATGCTAAGATATCTCTGGTTGAAATCATTTAATCTTCTGAGGTATATTTTACATTTGGAAATTGTAAAACAATGGAAAATCCAGGTTGTAACCCAACAGTATAATGACAATAATTTGAAACTCGCCACAAAGACGCTTGTTGAGCCATGACAGGCACATAAAGAAGGTCTTCATACAATGTAGATTTCAGCGACAGCCTTCATCAGAAAACACACACACACACACACACACACACACACAGAGAGAGAGAGAGAGAGAGAGAGAGAGAGAGAGAGAGAGAGAGAGAGAGAGAGAGAGAGAGATATTCCAAAGTTTCTCTGTTTCCACCCATCTGGCACCTACATGGTCCGTAAGGCCATCGCCACCACGGCCTTGCGTTATTATTTCCCCCTTGCTCCTCATCTCATCACTGCAGAGCGTTATTTGGAATGCAGCAACCTAGATGAAGGTTGTGTGCCAGCATGATTGTATAAATGACAGTATGTGTCTTTTTTCTGATAAAGGCTGTGGCCAAAAACTAAGTTGCTTGTGTACAAAGTCTTAAAGTGCTTGTTGTGGTTTGCCAAATGTCTTTCTGGTGATTTGCAAACTAGCTTCAATAAATAACAATGTAATTTTGTTTTATGAGGTTGGAGAGACAGGATGCTACATTTTGTGAGTAGGGGGTGGAGGGATGCATAATTGGTGTCCCGCCATTTTTGGTCAAAAACTGCATTCTGGAGAGGGCAGTGATGGGAGAACAAGTTGCCTGCATACCAAAGATCTGAGCATTTCTCCTGAATACTCTTGCTCAGTATTTTCAAAAACTCCAAGAAGAACTCCTGGTTGACAGTTTGACCCAGGGAAATGAACTCCATGTGTACAACACCTCTCCAATTGAAGGAAAAAAAAAATGATAATTGTCTAAGTGCTTGATTTCACTTGGCAACTGTTTTTTGGGATGAGGAGAGCCTCTCGTCTTCCACTGGATTGATTGCTTCTTTGTTTTTGTGGTGGTATCGATAGTACCACAATTAATCACCAGTAATCACCATGGAAATAAAAATTGGGTTCCTCTTTGAACTGATTTTGAAGTACAAAACGTGCCTGAAGTCGACCCTATCTTTGCTCATCAGAGATAAGGTGAGGGTCACATTGGCTGCAACCCTTCTCACGTGCAAATCATGGGACAAATTCTCCAAACAGGATTTCATGATATTCCAGACACGTCAGAAAGTTGATCAATGCTTCACTGACTGTCTTCACGAATGGAGCCATTTATTTTATTGACATTTTCATCATTTCTTGACATTCAGGTGCATCCTAAAAGGGATTGGTCTTCAGTTAACATTTCCCCATTTTTAAAATGTAAAAGCCAGTTGTAGGCTCTGGTTTTGCTTGGGACAGCATCCCCATTAGCAGTCTCAAGTATTTCAATAGTTTCTGCGACCAATTTCCTAAACAGGAAACAAATTTCATAGCTGCACAATCTGCAATAATTTTTTTTTTTTTGGGGGGGGGGGGGGGGAGCAATCCCTAACAGGGGCAAACCAATGCATTCATGCTGACACAATTTTGCATACTGACTTGGTTGGCGTGACCATAATGGACACCTGGTTGAACAATGGGTTCCTGCACTCTCCCTCCCCACCAGAGCCCAATCTCCCCCCCCCCCTCTGGTCATAAATTTGTACATACTTGTTGAATCTCTGTACATGTAGCTTTTTGTTATTCAAAATTATTTATTTTAAGAGTAATGTGAATATTTGAATATTTTGCCTAAAAGAAATAATTTATTTTACAGAGAGCTGAAAGACCATTATGCATGTTCAGAAACTCCACTTGATCAACAACAAAATATTCCAGAGCTGCTGAGAGCAATTCTTCAAAGGAATCCAAATGTTTTCAAGGGACCACGTGGTTAGTATATCATTTGGAATGATGGTAGAGAACTATTTTTCCTAATCTCTCTAATCTAATGGGAGCTGGCACAGGACATATTATGTGTTATGTTTGATTTCCTTACTCAACCTGAACTTGTGCTACATCTGTAATGATTTCACCATTAACAAAATCGTTGTGCTTCCTCCCTCCCTCCCTTCCTTCCTCCTCCTCCTCCTCCTCCTCCTCCTCCCTTGCTCTTGTCCTTACAAATAGTTGGTCTCTCTCAAGCAAGATTGTGAGTTACTTGCTCCTTATTTTCCCCCTTATAATAGAAGTCTTTATGTTTACATGAAACTAGGGTAAAACAACCATTCACCTAAAGAAAATCAATCTATTGGGCACTTAAAGATGTAACAGAAAATAATATTAATTCAAGCTTTTGATCAATACTCTTTTTCCAGCAGTAGTAAACAAAACAAAACAAAACAAACACACACACACACACACACACACACTCTTCCATCGCCATGGCAAAACTCAAGAAGCGTTAGGTTTCAAAGCTAGAGTATTTTCTTCTCCCTTAACTGCAGTGTACTAGGATTTGTGTGTCTTGTCTACAATGTACCATCTTGCTTTACTGTCTGTTCATAATTTTAAATATTATTGCCTACTACTATTGTAGACTACCAGGATTAAAGATTTCTTTTGAGATTTGTGAAACAAGTTTGTTGTTTTGGCTGTATCAGTTCATCACAATTTGTAGCTATCAAACATACAATCACAAAACTTGTCCTCATTACTCTTAAAATGGTGTCAATAGTGTTGGGAAAAAAAAAGGTGTCATTGACTTGTTAGAAGTTAAAGTTACATGTGGTATGCCTCTCAGTTGCCTACTAAGAATATTCTTGTTTATAATCAACAACTATAACAATTGTTCATAGATGAAGTTTTCTTTCAGAAAAGGTATGAAACATTGTACTTGTCCTTTTTTAAATCAAATATCACTTGAATTCTGTTAGGCTGACAAGGGAAACGAGAACTTTCAGCTGTTGACAACTGACTTTAAAAAATTGTGCTAGTGTCATTTGCAGTAAAAAGATAATATACATATTAATACAATTTGTCAAAACCATTAACATCGTACACCTCTTGCAGGTTATAAATTTTTTCATTTCACCTCATAATGACATTTTATAGCGACTTTAATTTGTTTTTCTAATTTCATATTGATCTATTATTTCGATTCCTTTGTTTTTAACAGAAAAACTTTCCCTCTTTCAGCTAACTCCCCGAGGCAACCTCATTGGCCAGCATACAACTCAAGTTATAGTCAAGTTGGACAACTGAATCAACTAAGCCAAGTTGGGCAGGTGGGTCAAGTTGGGCAAGTGGGTCAGGTGGGTCAAGTTGGCCAGGTTGGTCAAGTTGGCCAGGTAGGTCAGTTGGGTCAAGTTGCTCAGGTGGGCCAGGTTGGTCAAGTTGGCCAGGTGGGTCAAGTTGGACAAGTTGGGCAGGTTGGCCAGGCGAGTCAAGTTGGCCAAATTGGCCAAGTTGGTCAAATTGGCCAGGTGAGTCAAATTGGCCAGGTGAGTCAAGTTGGTCAAATAGGCCAGGTGAGTCAAATTGGCCAGGTGAGTCAAGTTGGTCAAATTGGCCAAATTGGCCAGGTGAGTCAAGTTGGTCAAATTGGCCAGGTTGGCCAGGTGAGTCAAGTTGGCCAGGTGAGTCAAGTTGGCCAGGTGAGTCAAGTTGGTCAGGTTGGCCAGGTAGTACAAGTTAATCAAGGAGTCTCACTGAACCAGGTAGGCCCAGTAGGACATGTTGGGCAACTGGGCCATGTACCAGCAGCTTCAGTGAGTCATGTTCCTGTAGCACATGTTGTGCCTGTTGGTCATGTTGGGCATGTTGGTCAAGTAGGACCAGTGGGACAGGTAGGCACAGTTGGCCAGGTAGGCACAGTTGGTCAAGTAGGGTCTGTCGGCCATGTGGGAGCTGTAGGGCAAGTTGGATCCCTTGGACAAGTTGGATCTGTTGGTCAGGTTGGACCTATGGGGCAGGTTGGGCCTGTTAGCCAGGTTGGTTCTGCAGGCCAGATGAGCTCTTTGGGACATATGAGTCAAGCTGGCCATTCAGGGTCTGTACAGCACGTAGGCCCAGTTGGTCACGTCAGCCAAATGGGCTCAGTGCTGCACGTAGGACATTTAGGGCAAGTTGGGCAGGTCGGACCTGTAGGCCACGTGGGCAATATCGGTCCTGCCACTCACATGGGATCGGTAGGCCAGTCATCGTCCCAACTCGGCCCTTCGGTCCAGCTCGGCCCCTCAGGAATGGGCCAAGTCAGCAGAGTGTCACCGTCCCCGTCGACGTCAAACTACGGGCAGGCATCGGCGTCTCAGACACCTTCCTACGTGACGCGACATGTGGCACAGGCCAACGCTGCACTTTCTGCCGCACGTCTCAATGTCCCATCTGACGGGCGTCTCGGCGTTCCTTCTGACGGACAGACTCGTCTGATGGCACCCGCACCACCGCAGAGGCCTTCAGTCATCACCGAGCAACCCCGAGTGGTTGCTCACAATGGTGGTGACGCTTGTACATTTTACGGTAGTGGTAGACAGCAGAGTGTGGTACACAGTGGAGGTGGAAGTGAAGTGACGAATCGCGAGTGTGAAGTTCGAAACATTAGAGATGACAGGAAACAAGAATTTTCTTTGAATGCGAGTAGTAGTGGAGTGACCACGAGGCATATGAAGAACAGTAGTAATGCCAATGTCGCTGGAAATGTCAGTGTCAATTGTGCTACAGCGGGCATTTCAAACACTGGGACAAATGTTGCAGCAAATGCAAATGTGAATACAAGTAAAAGTGGAAGTGGTAATGTTGGTGTCCGTGCCATTGCGAGTACCAGCACAAGTTCAGCTGTGACTACTAGCATCGGGACTAGCGGAGCACTACCTCAAGCACTTTCGAGACGAATGCCAGATAGTGCACCTATGTCAAGTATACCGAGAACACAGTCTACAAATCTCTCAGGTAAGTGCAACAGAGCATGGTGTTTAAATTTTTTTCACATAGTTATTTGGTCTGTTATGTAGTTTAGTGGTATAGTAATAGAAACGTATTCTTAGTGATAATTTTTACAATGATACAGGATTTATCTACATAATAAAGGGGGAAAAATTCGCATTTCGTAAACAGAAAGCCTTCGTTACTACCATTAGCAAGGTTCTAATTGAAGTTTTTCACTGTTGTCTACCTGTTACATAAGTGTTGAGTAAATGTGTTTATTGTCTAGATGATTGTGATAAGTACTTACACGGTTTAAGACTTTCTCTGTATTGGTATTAAAGAGTAGAAGGTGCAGGGTGTAACCTAGTGCCACCACATAGCCTATTCCCCTCAAATAGTATAAGGCCTCAGAGCTTAAAAGTACTGTCAGATGAATCCCCACTGATAGTGTTGCATGTACACACTGTGAGAAACTTTCTAAGAGTTTTTGAATTTAACACATGGCATGGCACAAAGTCTGGATGATGATGATGATGTGGTGATGATGATGATGATGACCACCATCACCACCACCTATTTTCCTTTCCTTATGCTAGACAAATAATGGCTGTGACGATTCCTTCCACTGCCAGTATTCAAACTAGGTACTTCATAGTTGAGCACCATTACATGGGATCCCGTCAGTGATTTCAGCTATGTAGGTGAGTAAGTCTGTTCGTGTGACTGACAATAGCCCACCTCTATGGGTTGGTTGTTGTCATCACTGACTGCTGTGCAGGGTGCATGTGTTTCATTCTTTGCAGGGGATTGGGTGTTAGGGGCAGCAGTCGTCGTCATCACCACCATTTCACCAACATCGGCATGTGAGTTGGCCGTGTGGTGTTGTACAAAAAGACTTGCACCAAGTGGCCAAACTAACCCTGATGGGATCTTGCCACCAGTAATGCCATACAATCATTACTCCACCAGAAGGGGAGGGACAAACGGAGCATGATTACATTGAAAAATGACACCATAACATTGTGATACAACCCATAACCTCACCAGTTAACTATTGTATCTGATTTACTGTTGTGCCACAAGAGTTCCTTCAATGAACACCAGCCATCACCAGAACTTGTATCCGAAGGCCAATCACACTATGAAACCAAAAGTGGTGCTTCTCCAGAGTGTTGAAAGAACGGGATCTCTCCCCATATCACTGCCACACTTGCCAAAAATAGTCATTGACAGTAGTGCAGCAGATTCATAGCCGAACACAATCCAAAGCTCATGTCGGCAGTCTATGCTTTGCAGTTCTGGCACCACTTAACACGCAGCCATTTGTGTTGTGGTGTTAATGGACCCTGAATGGGATTGTAATACCCTAGTCTGGAAGCTGTCGTCTGACCCTACTGGTGTAAGATTATGCAAATCATTGCAGGGTTTACTTTTTCTCAGATGGCAGGTTTAGATACGGAGGGGCTAGGATGTGCTAGGTGCATACTGTGACATTCCTCCACGTCGATCGGACGTGCTTGTCAAAGAGTATACTTAGCTTCCCCTTTTTAAAATTGGGCCCTAGTCGGAACTCGTTAGCTCACAGATCTGGTTGTTGTACTCTTCAAGCAGCTGGCCAGATGACACTCTTTGAGGCTCCTGTCTAACTATCGGGTAATGGTAATGCTTTCTTGTGTGAGCATCCTGTATCTCTGTCCTTCACAGTAACCGTTTGACATATCACACTCCTTATGTACCCTACCAGGCAAGGTAATAGCACTTACCCCTAACGCAATCTGGTACTCATTCTACCGGTTATAGATAACTGCCACTCTAATAACTTACATACTTGCCAGTGGTGTGTATATGTATACAAAGGTACTTTGCTATCCAACTAGGTCTTTCTAAATGCTTCTGTTATTTTGTCAGGCAATGTACAGGGCTACAGTGATTGAACCGTGTGTAATAAAATTGTCGTAACTTCTGAACGGCTTACATTAGGACAATGTAACTGCACAGAAGGCCACGGGGCAAGGTTAAAATTAGTATTTGGACTGTTATGGCAGTGTTGTTTTAGTGACAAAACCCACTTTCATTTGGATGGGTTGATCAATAAACAACATTGGCACTTTTGGTGGATGGAGAATCCACATTTCATGATTGGGAAGTACGTTCACCCTCAGTGGGTGACTGTGAGGTGTGCAATGTCCAGCCACAGAGTAATCGGTGTGAATTCCTTGATGACACTGTGACTGCCAAATAATACATGAAGGTTTTGGTGAATGATTCCAGTGACATTATATGAGGTGACTTGATTTTGATGAGTTTTGTGCAAGATGGAGCTAGAGAACATGGGAGCAGGAGTGTTTGATGACCTGTAGGACCACTTTGGGAGAATGAATTCTGGCTCTGGCATATCCAGAGGCCACAGGCATGGACCTCGATTGGCTGCCATATTCCCATATTCTCTGGATCTGAAAAAAGTGTCTCCTTTTTGTAGAGCTATATTACAGCAAAAACTTCAAAATCATTGCTGATCTGAAAACAGCCATTCAGGAGATCATGCAGAATTCTGCTATTTGTTCTGCACCACATCATTGCCACAGAAGGCAGGCATATAGAACATGTCATAACCTACATCATAATATCTGCAATGCTATTTATATGTTGAATATAGTGTGTGTACACTCCAGTTCGTAACTAATTTTCATTTTGTTTAATTAGGCCATAGTTCAATAATTGTCATGCAGAATATACCAATGTGTTTTAATTTTTTAATTAATATTTATTATGATCCCCAGGACCGAACTGAGCAGCAAGTGACAATGGTTATGGAACAAGTCAGTACATGAAATTGTAACAAAATAGTAGTAATAGGTAAAGTGAAATGTATAGCAAGCCTATGCATAACTAAGGCCTCATCATAAGTAAAAAGAACATAAAATGTAACACAGAAATTAGCTTAATTTTTTACCAGGAATTCCTCAACAGAATAGAAAGAGTGAACCACGAGGAAACATTTCAGTTTAGTGTTGAAAGTCAGATGATTACTACTAAGCATTTTGAATTCTTGGGGCAGTTCATTAAAAATGGTTGTGGCAGAATACTGCAAACCTTTCTGCACAAGAATCAAGGAGGTGTGATCCAAATGCAGATTAGGTTGCTGTCTAGTATTAACAGAGTGAAAGCTGTAAACTCTTGGGAGTAACTCAATACTGTTAACAACAAATGACATTAAAGAAAATAGCCTAAGTACTGAGAGGCCAATGTTGGATCCCAAGCTTCTTAACAGGGCTAGACAAGAAGTATGGAAGCTTACCCCACATATTGCTCAAACTGCCCATTTCTGTGCAATAAATATACTTTCCGAACCAGAGGAGTTACTCCAAAAATAACACCAGATGCCATAAGCAAATGAAAATAGCAAAACAGACTACTTTTCGTGTTGAAAACAGTTCTAATGGTAAACAGCCACATCATTTAGATTTTGAACAAAATTCTGAACATGGGCTTGCAGTGACAGCTTACAGTATATCTCAATGCCTAGAAATTTGAACTGTTTAGTTGCATTTATGTGTGCATTCTGTGTAGGCCTAAAAATATTTCGCTTTTTGTTGAATTGTATCTTAGAAACTTTAAAAATTGAGTCTCACTGCGATTCTACAAGCCATGGACTTACTACTTTAACTGCATTATTTGATACTGCATCAATGTTGCCAACAACACCCTTCACTACAAAGGTGCCTGAAATGAATGATTTTGGAAAATCGCAGAAAGCTCAAATGTGGATGGCCAGTTAATGTCTGAACCTCCATAATCTCGAAACACTGTTTGTTGATTCAAAAAACTGCATCAGTTGGCCCTATTTACAGTAAAACCCCACTTTTACTTTCCTGGATTTTACGTTTTCCCGCCATATACAACATTTTTTGTCGGTCCCGTCAGATTTACTATGTTAACAATGTTAATTTGCCCCCATTTTTGCGTTAACATATTTACACTTTCCTCACGTTTTACGCTTTTTGAAACCATGTTTGAGGTTTGAGAAGAAAAAATGACATAATTGACACTGGCATGGCTTTCGCCTCAAAGTATTGTGTTTATAAATGTTACACAATCAAGTTTCTTGACACTTTGAATAAATGCATACATATATTTTGCGTTTCTTTGCTTGCAATACGCACCTAGTAGACTCATGATGCGGCCTGTCCCATCAGCCACTGTGCCGATTTTCAGATTAGCTTTGTTTACGCACCTGGTAGTTTTTCATGCTTTGTATGATGCGTTTTGAGAATCTATTCTTATTGTGAAATACAAATATTTATCTAAGTATTTTTGTGGCATTTTATAAATGGTGAAACTGAAATTTGCTTTTGTGTATTTTTCTGCACATTGAAGGGGGCATGGTATATTATAACCTCAAAAACGTTGATTATAGTGAGAGATGCCGACCTTGTGCAAATGTTGCAAAAATACTTATGCATATATTTGCACTCAAGAATGCGAATAAATTTTTGAATATGGTCATGCAAGACATCTAGAATTACAAAAAGTACAGAACTTATGCACTTTCACTACATAAATAATGAATGCCATTTAATGGCTTACTGAAAACGTCTATTATGATGAATGAAATTACATAAAAAATTTCTACTTCTCATAAAATTACCAGTTCCGTCTAACGCTTAAAGTAGTACAAAATTTAGATAACCTTTATTACATAATGAATAAACTTCCTTGATGCCTATTATTACATGTATCACAAATAAACTATGAAAATTCGAGGTTGATACAGTAATCATATTTTACAGTTTAAAGCATTGTTTCCCCGCTTTTTACACCGTTTTCTGTAAGTCCCTTTGTGCCTAATGATCAATCCTTTTTCTGTTGTGAAAGGATCTTCCATAAGGCGCTATGGATGATAAAAACTAGTGATAATTGTTACATATGGAAGAACAGCAAATGTTGCTATTTATGCCCATTGAAACACCTGGAATTTTTAGGACAACTTTTTCCATAACATTTTGAAGTTATTCTGTCATAACTGTTAGGCTATAGTGGTTCCTAGCAGTAATTCTAAGTAGTATTAAACTGTGAGCAGTTCACCTCGCAAGTAACAAAAAGAAAGAAAGAAAGAAAGGAAGGAGGATTAGGGTTCAATGTTTCTTTGGCAGTGTGGTCATTAGAGACGGTCACAACTAACAGTCCAATCCTGGAAAAACATATTTTTCTTATATTGTTTACAACATGGTTTTGCAAGTTTCTGTAAAAAAGTTAAGTGTTGGTTGCCACCAGTACTTCGTTCCTGATGCATTCAAACCAAGAAATAAAGCAGGAAGTACTTTCTGTTCTGTATTGGTTCAATTTTAAACACTTAGGGAGAAGTACAGTGCCGCGGCGATTTAGCCGTGTGCACTGGAGCGCCGTCCGCCGTTGGGGGTTTGAATCCCCCCTTGGGAATGGATGTTTGTGTTGTCCTTAGGTTAGTTTACTTTAGTTTAAGTAGATTGTAAGCTATGCACTGACGACCACATAGTTCAGTCCGATAGATTTACAAAAATTTGAACATTTGAGAAGTACAGTGGTCTGTGGGACCAGATAAAAATTATATTTATGACTGTAGTTTAAACAAAGTTGTTATTTGATTCCCCTTATTTACTTACGTATTTCCAAATGTGAATACATAAAGGAGCAGAGTTAACTTTTAATCTGTATCACATCCACATTGTGGAGGGAAAAGCAGATTATAATTAACTCTCTTTACTTTCCAGTCCATCTTTCTGAAAAAGATAAAGGCAATTATATATTTTTGATGATGTTCCAGCGTTCAATGAATGAAATAAATCATAATTTGCAATCAGTTATGGCTTTGCTGTACTCTGTTTAGATGGAATACCAAAGTGCGGCGAATGAAAATTTGTGCCCGGGCGGGATTCGAACCTGGGATCTCCTGCTTACTAGGCAGACGCGTTGACTACTCCGCTACCGAGGACACAGTGACCAGTCCAACTGCAGAGGACTCTTCCCTGCACGTCTCCCACTATACCCAAATCTCCATTCGCCGTGCTCTCTCTTTCCTATACCACAGCCTATTTGTTCTGTGATGCTCGCAGCCACAATACTGTATTCCCGCATCAGGGAGAACAGACCATGAGGTATCAAGACACAATAAATTGTCGTCAGGAGCCCAGCCTCAGCTTGTATACAATTATATAATTCTGACGACGTTACAGCGTTCGATGAATGAAATAAATCATAATTTGCGATCAGTTATGGCTTCACTGTACTAGGTTTAGATGGAATACCATCCAATATTTATTCTACATGGGTGCTGGGTACTTTGCAACTGGTCCACACCCACCAGACACGGTTCCAATGGTCCTTTCTGCACGGTAGTGCTCCGTCTGCCACCTGCACCCAGTTCGGCCATCCTGTGGGGCCGCAGATGATGGCTGAAGCTGTGGTTGTTGTCCAAGGCCCGTGCCATCCCAGAGGTCGGACTGACAGGGTGCCGATGGCCGCCGAAACTCGGACAACTACTGAAGCCACCCAAGTCGAGTGCGGAATGCGAATGGAGTGTCCGAGGCATTGCAGGCCTCAGATGACCCCCACAGCCACAGATAATGGCTGACCGGGTGCAGCTGTCCAGAAGAACACCAGGAACAAGTGACGGCCTTTAGAACACCACCAGGCAGCTGTGGACCATGTCGGGAACACACAGTGCGGTGCAGACTTCAGCTGACATCTGCGGCTCTAGAGGAAGGCCGATCTGGGTGCAGACAGAAGATGGACCACCACCAACCAGAGAGGATCATTGGAATTGTGTCTGGCCCAGCGTCCTCGGGGCATAAATGCTGGACCCAATCCTCAAAAACGGCATTCTCGGGAAGCACCTGAAGAAGACAAGAAGTACGCCGCCGAAATATTGTGCCAGAACGACACGAACATCTGGCAGAAGTTCCGTTCACACCGTGTCCAACAGATTGCTGGGAAGGCCTCAAAAGTTACAGAAACAAATTATATTTATATTGTGTGTGCCCAATACTTTGCAACCTCCAAGGCAGATGGAGTGGTTTGCAAGAGATCATTCTTCATGCAGGGTGTAGGGATGAAAGGGCACTCGAGCATGTGCTTGTGGTTTCTTCTTTTGCACAATCACAAGACGTGTCCTCTGTAATGAAACCATCTCTCTTGTCTCTGATAATAATCTGTTCAACAACTTCCATACCAGCCAGTTTTCATCGTGTCCAGGTGGTAGTTTTTCAGCATCTGACATTCACCTCTGGCCTTGCCTTCTCTGGTGAAATGGGTGCTTCTCAGATGTACTGAGTGAACTCTTATACGAGCTCAGCCATTGCTAAGGTGGATTATGTCTGTGCAGTGGATGGGCGCTGTTCTGTTCCGCTATCAGTCTCTCCTTGTTGGCAGCCATTACTCTGCATACACCTGGTGGCACTCTTCCAGTCAGGTAGTAGAGCTAATTGGTTGGGAAAGGTTTTAAGCAACCTGTGATCAACCTGCAGGTTTCGTTGAGAGGATCGTCTACTTGCCTGGTTTGAGATAGCCTGTACCAGGTGGGGGAGGCATATTCAGCTGTAAAAAAAGCACAGTGCCAGTGTGTAAGAGCAGATAGTTTGTGAATGTGAGCCCCACTGTGTCCCTGCATGTTTGTCATTTAGGTTGTTCAGAGTGTAGATTTTCAACCCCCCCTCCCCCCCCCCCAGTGGGTTTTGAATGTAAGAGTTCTATCTAGAGTGACTCCCATGATTTTAGAGGTGTGATAATACTGCAATTGGATGCCTGATCATTCTATATGTAGTTCAAGGACGGACGGAAGGAAGCAAGCTTAGGGCTTAATGTCCTGTCGACAGCTTGGTCATTAGAGACAGATGTAGCTCAAGATTAGCTTCCCTGTTCCTTATGTGAACAGCACACACTTGTGATTTTGAAGGATTTGTTTTGACTGGGTTCAGACTGTAGTAATGTGATAGTGTTCCAAGTACAGTTGTTGGATTTCTTTCTGTTTAGCAAGAGCTAGGCAAGGTCATCTGCATATAAGAATTTCCTCATGCCCAGGGTCAATGGCTCCTCTTTGGTATACATTTTTAAGTGGAGCCAAGATGCTTTCCTGAGACAGACAGACAGCCGGCCGCGGTGGCCAAGGGGACTGAGGCACTCCAGTCACGGTCTGCACGGCCACTACGGTCAGGGGTTCGAATCCCCCCTCGGGCATGGATATTTGTGCCGTCCTTAGTCTTAGCTAGTTCATAAGTAGTTTGCAAGCTTAGGGACTGATGACCCCGTAGTAAAGTCCCATAAGTTCTACAAACATTTGAACATTTTTTGATTCAGACAATTTTTTTTTTTCTGCTCTCCAGCGACTGCATTGTCCTTGAAATTCAACAAAAAAACCTGCCTATCATAATGGTAGGCCCACACTAAATTCTACCGTGGACTTTTTTAATTGTAATATTTTTAAACTCTTTATTTATTCATAGTAGTGAGGCACTTGCCTATTTTTAAGATTTGTACATATATCTTCAAACAAAGATTGCTGAACAGTTAATCACCATCATCCGTCCAGTAGGTCTAGGTTGTTGGGACGAGAGGGGGGGGGGGGGGAGAGTTGGAGTTTTAATTTCAACTATTTATTTACTGTCATTAGTGTTGAACTAATATGTACATGCAATGTTGTTATTGTTGAGGAGTTAATGGTATAGGTTTATTGTAATATTACAGGTTCATCTCCTGCACAAGCAAGTGTAGCTCCTCCTGCACCTGAAAAAGATCAGTCAAGATTACTTGGGGCAAAAGACAAGAAGGTTAACACACCTGCTTCTGCTGGCGCTGCTTCTACCACCTCAGATACAAGACTGCCTGTTGTGCGACTAAACAGGCTATCAGAAGAGGTAATTTTAAATATAACTTCAGTCTGTAGCACAAAAACTTGCATTTCATATTAGTTTCACACACACACACACAGAGAGAGAGAGAGAGAGAGAGAGAGAGAGAGAGAGAGAGAGAGAGAGTGTGTGTGTGTGTGTGTGTGTGTGTGTGTGTGTGTGTGTGTGTGTGTGTGTGTGTGTGCGCGCGCGTGGGGGGGGGGGGGAGACAACATAAAATGCAGAAAAAAGTATCAAGGTGCTGTGTGAAAAGTATCCTTTGAAAGATCAAGTACTGTAAGGTCAATCTTCACCTGTGAGTAAAGAGCCACCTGAACATGTATCATTTACTTCATGTACCCTCCCCCCTTCCACTTGTGATGATCCCACCTATCAGTTAGAATAGGTTCCGCCACAACCCAAACACAAGCTCTAATAATTATAATGTATCACCTGCTCCACTGATATAGACATCAACTATTGTGCTGATCAGCTTATTCGCAGAACCAATGTTGTGCTGAAACTATTTAATTTGGATGGCTGGGTTTTTCGTAGTAAATGGCACTACATTGCTGCATGTTTGACTTCTGTAATTATCTTTAAAAACTGCATCAGTAAAAAAGAAACAGATCCTACAATGTGGTGTTACAATCACTGAGACTGAGCCAACTGTAGACTATGCCAAATTAAGCCTGACTGTGATTTGTCGCAGTCTTATTTGTAGATAACGTTAGGTACTAGAAATTTCCAGGAAAAGGTGGTACATACACATTCCTGAATTATGCTTCTGTAATTAAATTAGGTGTCTTTCCCAAATAAGGTATTAATCAGATTAATCAGCACAAACAGTAGACAGTTTTACAAATAATTATAAATCAGATAAAATCATACACAAACACATATGTTAGTGCAGTGTTGTATGTTTGTGATTGAAATTATTAAATGATAAAATAGCCCTATAGTTTCATTACAAACTGATTATGTCAAACTGTTAAGGATACATTACATAACTTCAGGAAATAGTAGTAATTATATTCTTGTAGTAATAAGAGGATTTGCATCATGTTACAAGACAGTAATGTTACCATTATTAAAATATTTCTATAAACTGCAATTAAGGGAAAGTAATTTGATAGAGAATGCTCAAGACTGTAAAGGTAAAGGCACAAAAAAGTATTTTTATAACATTATTTTCATTACAATAAATTTGTGGAATCAAAACACTTCTAGTTCTGAACAATGTGTTTCAAAATTCTTACTCCATTAATAGTACAAGAATTAATATGGTTAATTACTGTGTTATTCTCTATATTTGTGGTAAATTTTAAATGAAAATAGAGTATTGACAGAGAAAGGATTGTCTCAGTAATTATGGTATACACAAAATTATAGTATCTGAGTACCTATAGCCTATAGGTTTAGAAAATAATTAAACATTGGTGGCCCTTCTACTTTTACACACATAATGTAAATGTATCAAATACTTCATTAACTAAGGCAAATGAATTCTGTAGGTCTAAATCTCTCTCTCTCTCTCTCTCTCTCTCTCTCTCTCTCTCTCTCTCTCTCTCTCTCTCTCTCTCTCTCTCTCACACACACACACACACACACACACACACACACAAATGGTATAAAATATGCAACAATGTAATGAAAATTTCTAAATCATATATGCAGTGAAAATTTTTTGACCCTACAAAAATAAGTGCCTATGAGAAATTAGATCCTTACATATTAGTATGGAATATTCTAATTGTATTATTTCATTATTTTGAAAGTGTTTGCAGATAAACAAAAAAATATCTCTTAATCACATAATTACTCTGTAATTAGCCAATACAGACCGAAGTTCCCTAGACAAACATCTGTGGTCAACCACCAAAATTTGGTTGGTGGCGCTTGCATTCATGTCAGTTTTGTCAATATAAGAAATATTGCTCAAGTATGTGAACTCAACATTATGCACTGAGGGATAAGTGTAGACTAGTGGTGGGTGTAGAAAGTTTAGTTCATTCTATGAACTCTGCCAATTTTGTTGCTTATGACTTGTCTACAGTATGTGGTACTTAAATAAAAGTGCAGAACAATAATATAACAATTGAAGGAACATTGTGATAAATTTCCATCAATTACTGATGTGGTGTCTGAAAAGAACAGACACCGTATCAATAATTGTAAATATGCCCACAACAGGGAATGACAATTTCAATGCGGACACATTCAAAAGCTCCATCCCTTGTGGGAATACAGTAAAGGCTGCGAGCAAGAGAAGTTACTGGGCAGGGGGATAGAAGTTGAGAATTTGGATTGGAAGGGTAGCATGCCTGGATAGCCTAATTGGTTAAGGCGATCGCTGACCTGAAGCGGGAAAGATGGATTCAAATCCCGCTCCAACACAAATTTTCAACTTTGTCATTGAATTTATTTTAACCATTTGAAATGGTTGAAATGTTTAAATATTTAAATTTTGTAAATTTCCATCTGTCTTGTGGGCTCAAGATACCAGCTCTTAAAAAAAGGTCTGGGATGTAATTCATCACCATCTCAGACATTTAAAAAATCAGCTCCTTGTAATCTACAAGTTTCTATCACAGTACTCGGCCGATCGTGTGAGGTACCATTATTGTCCGTGCAGAGAGATAACTGGGAACAGAGTGCTTTTATAACAGATTGCAGTAGACAAAGTGATGATGGTATTTGTAAGGAGCAATCAGTCATGTAAGTGGTTATAGGAATGAAAAGAATTTATTTACTTGCATGTAGATATGTGGTTCCTTCCACCTCCAATTTTGTTTTTCAGTGCCATGTTTAAGTCAACATACTACTAGCTAAATGACGACATGATACAGCTGACAGGTGTTATTTTAAATGTCAATGGGTTTATTTCTTCAGTTAAAAAATATGAAATGCATGTAATCTAGAAGATTTAGTATTGTGTTAAAATTTTTGAGAGAGGGAGAGGGGGTTATATTCACAGGAAATGTTTCTTCCAATTTTATATAAATGGTTCATCTATGTACATATTGTCACTGTTCATAGTAAAGAGTGTCAATATTTTTATCATTATTTCAGGACCAAGCTCTTATGCAAAGAAGCTTAAGAGCATTTGCAGAGAAGTCACCAACACTTGCAAAGAAATTAGGAGTCACTCCAAACAACAGACTTCGACAAAGAAACATACAGCACATAGAGTCTGGATCAGAAAGTGATGAAGAGCCAAAAAATAAATCAAAATATTTCAAAGCAAGAGAAAAGGAAAGAGAAATACAGAGGAAAAAAGGTAAGAAATAATTTTTACTCTATGGTGTAGATGCGCTTACTTCTAAAAAAACATTGTCTATTATCAAAGAGACATTTGTTTTTCAAACAATATTCTGTATCTAAATATCACCTTAACTGGTATAATCTTGTTATTGGTGGGTAGTACAATTTTCATATGCACACTGCACTAAACTTATATCCTATAAAACTTAACAGTGGTAGGTTATGGTGTTTGTTACTGGACTACTTGTATTCATTCAATCTAATGTCAGTTAGAAATATTTACTTCTACAATATATCTACTTCAACATCTACACTCCTACTGAGCGAGGTGGTGCAGTGGTAACACACTGGACTCGCATTCGGGAGGAAGGTGGTTCAAATCCACCTCTGGCCATCCAGATTCAGGTTTTTCATGATTTCCCTAAATCACTCCAGGCAAATGCTGGGATGGTTCCTTTGAAAGGACACAGCCGATTTCCTTCCCCTTTACCCAAAATATGAGCGTTTGCTCTGTCTCTAATGACGACACCGTCAATGAGATGTTAAACCCTAAGCTTACTTCTTCCTACACTCCACAAGCCACCTCACAGCATGTTGTGGTGGATACTTAGTGTACCATTGTCACTTCCTACTTCAGTCAGGAGGTGCAAAATTGTAAGACTTACATTTTTGTGCTTGCTAAATGAACCTATAACAACAATATGTTGTTCCTCTTGTGATCTTTTCTATGTCCTCTGTCAATTCCATTTTGCGAGAGTCCCACAATTACAATCACTATACTAGTATTGGCCGAATAAGTGTTTGTAAACTAATTTCTTTGTTGATGGACTAAATTTCCTAAGTTTTTAACCAATGACTTTTGTATGGCATCAATTTTATGTGGTCTTCCCACTTCAAATCATACAGTATGGATACTTGCAGATACTTTATGGAAGTAATTGCTTCCGGTCATTGTTCTGCAGTTGCATAATCATATAATAAATGACTTTTCTTTCTGTGTATTTCCAATAAACAGAATAAATTTGTCAATGTTGAATTTCAGTCTCCATCCTTTACACTATCACCAGTACACTGCATATACTCCTGCAATTTCCCAGCTTTGAAACTTCTCACTATTCTACAGAATCATATATGTAAAGCTCCATGGAACTTAGTGTTATCTACTAGGGCTTTATGTAATGGGTCGATAATAGTCCCTTGGGTTACACAACAAATTACTTTCACATTAGAAGACTTCTTCAATAGATGACAGTGCTTTACTATATCGAACACCTCCTGAAAGTCCAGAAATGTGGCACCTATGTGGGAGCCTGTATCTTCTGCTATCGTGCCTATGTGGATGAATGTAGCAAGCTGGCTTTCACAAGATAGTTGCTTTCGGAACCCGTTTTTATTCCTACAGAGGAGATTTTCAGTCTCCAGAAATATCCTAATACTCGAGCATAAAATGTGTTCAAATTATAAAACAGTTTGGTGTCAGAGGTTTAGAACTGTAATTACTCTCCTAAACTAGTCTTCTTGCAAACAGAAATGACCTGCACTTTCTTCTTATCATTCGAAATGGTTCACTTTTGAGACTTGCACTGCTGTGTTAAAAGTGGGGAAATATCCTTTGCATACCCTGTGTAGAATTAAATTGCTGTCCCATCATGTCAAGTGTCCTTCCTCTGTTCAGGGATTTCATTTGCCTTTCTACTCCTTGGTCATTTATTTCAATATCTGCCATTTTGTTGTTCGTATGATGATTTAGAGGAGGAACTATAGTGTCATCTTTCTCTGAGCATCTCCTTTGTGAGAAATGTTTAATACTTCTGCATTTTGTGCGTCATCATCTGTTTCAGTGAATTACAGCCACAGAATGTTTGGACATATGGTTTCAGTCTGTTTTGCTGATTAATATAAGACCAAAGCTTCTAAGGATTTTCTGTAGAGTCACCATGTTACTGCAATGGACCACGAAGTGGAACATTTTACAGGTGACTTTAAGAGTGTATGACCCACTAGGAGTGTATTCTCCTTCTCTGTATGAGAAAAACTTTTATTTCAAGAAACATGGACCAGAGGTATCATTAGTATGAAACTTCACACCTCGTTATAGGACAGCAATGGTCATTATGGTGTTTTGACATTTGGGCCCTAAGTGATGTGTCTACTCCACACTATATATCGTGGATTCAGAGGATTATCATTACTCATTGAAAGTCTTCTGTGATACCTCTGAAAAGGATTACAGTGCCATTATTTATCTTTGGCTACAAACCAAAGACACCATCACTACTCATCTGATCTTCAGCAAGTTGTCACTAACTTCAATAAAAAGGGTTACTCTGCTACACCTCGGATTACTTGCTGCACTTGTTGGCACAAGATTCCTACTTTACCTTCGCCAAGCTACCAATTGTCACCTTACAAAAGAAACTGTGTGTTCAGACTCCCTCACTGCCTTAGGTTGGATACGCTGTGATTCCAACCGAAGAAAGACATTTGTATGTAACAGTGTACAGAAATCACACACTTTACTTCACACAGTAGTTCCCCTACCCCATTCAGGAAAGTCAAGTATTCTCATGAGGGATGTCTGCAGCATAACTACACTTACCAGAATTGTGGTGGCATGGTCTCTGTTGGCTAACCAAACCACCTGCAACGTGGCCACAGAGACTCATTGCCAGAGACTCAAAAGATGTGTGAGTTTTCAGTATCACCACAGATGAGTTTGTATTCAACTTCAGGCATTATAGCTCATACTGGAAGATAATACTCCACATGAGTGGGATGCTGCAGTTAGCAGTAATAAATACAACAAGATACATGGTAATCTGACAGCAAAGGAAGTACACGAATCATGTCTTGCATGTATTCATAAAGTACAACAGGACTTCACATCAGAGTATGTGTCACTGAAGGAAGGAATAAACTGGTCTAATTATTCAAAACTCGCATATTTCAACCCTTTTATTCAGGATGACATCATCAGATTAGGCAGTCGTATCCAGTTTTCCGAACCCTCATATACTGCATATCATTCCATACTACTTGATGGATGCAACCATTTTGTGCATATACTACTCGTGCATACACATACCCATCTCTACCACAGGGGCTTTCACATGTCTTCACAGAAATTTTTAGACCAGTTGTGAATATTAAGCACCTGACAGACTGTAAAGAAGATCCTAAACAAATGCTCTCCATGTAAGCTTGCAAAGAATCCAGCATGCCAACAATCCACTCCCTGCTGACCGATTAATGCCACAGAAACTCTTCCAGGCCACAGGAGTAGACTTTGCTGGTCCACAGTTTACCAAGTGAAGCTGTGCTACCCCATATCTTAAATAACACTGTTCACCTGTGCAACTACTCATGATGTACATCTAGAATTACATTCTGGTAAGACAACTGACACTTTTCTATTGGCATTCAAATGCTTCATTGGTAGGCAAGGTGAATTACATACCATTTCTACAGATAGTGCACCAACGTTCTTTGCTGCCAACGAATTTGTGACGGTGTTCTGGAAGTCAGTCACAGCGCAACATATGTGTCAATTTCTTGCTCACCACATCATCATGTGGAAGCCCATTGCTCCTATGGCAACATGGTGGGGAGGGTGCTAGGAGAGGATGATAGGCACAGTGAAATACTGACTACAGAAAGTTCTAAGATGGTCTCAGATCAAAAAAGAGTGCCTTATCACGATACTGGACAGACTAGAAGACATGAACTCCTGGCCACCTTCACATGGTGAAGATGACCCCTTTGGCAAGTTGATTCCACTCATTTCCTGATTGGAGAAATATTGACCGCTCTCCCGACCGGCCAGGAACCCAGGACAACTACTAACTTTTGTCGGGAGTATCGTCACAGACAAAAAGTGATAAACAATTTCTGCAAATGGTGGGAGGCTGACTACCTTATGGCGCTTCAGAGCTTTCATGAAGTGCATCAGAAGAATAATTCTCCCACAACAAGAGTGTACAACGTGACTCTACTCCATGAAGAAACTGTCCACCCCACATATGGAAATGTGTGTGGATTGAAGAAACTTTCGAAAGTATGAGATGGAAGAATCTGGACTACTGGACTGCAGTTCTATGCACTCCAGAGGGCAGCTGCCTTACATGTCCCATTCAACTGATCATTCCATTTGATGTTGATTTTTTTTTTTTTTTTTTGGGGGGGGGGGTGAGGAAGAGGGGGGGGGGGGGATTAGGACTGATCGTGAAGGATCTTATTTCTCTCTACTGTTTGCATTGTTATATCTTTGTACCAAGTTCTTTGTCTCTGTGTGACAAATAAATACTGTTAAAAAGTATGGGAAGCCCTCTGTCTCATATTTTAGCATTTTACTATTATTAACCAAAGGCTGGTATTTTGAGCATCATTTAGTTGTTGTTTGTCTGCAAGTTATTTGCTGCATTTAAATATGTAGTGAAGCTGTCTCTGCTTTCATAGCAGTTTTCTAATTTGGTTATCAAACCACAGTGGATGTTTCTTACAGTTTTACTTACACATATTTGTCTGTACTGTTGTACAGTACTCTTAAACCTTTGCCATTGTTGCTTTCTGTTGTATGTGCTGGACATGAAACATTCCTGTTGATTAATTGGGTACTCGGAAATCTGTCTTCTCACACTTGTAAACAGAAAGATCTTCATATGTTTTTTCACATTCTTGTTTACAGCTGTAGTCACTGATGCTGTAATGGCCTTACTTTAAGTGATTACTGTTCTGTGTCAAATTGAAGAGTTCCGCTCTGTTTGTCACCAACAGGTCTAACATGTTATATTCAAGAGTTGGTTGTATATTGAAATCCTTTAGGTTTTGTTGACACTGAGGTTCATTGATGTGTTGTAGTGTCTGTAATTTTGAAATCCTTGTCAGTACACAACACAGTCACAATATTTTATGTTTATTAATATGCAGTTATGTAGGTGTTATTGTAAATGGTATTTCTTGTAATCACTATATTGGAAGTCAAACAAGGAGTAGCATTTATTTCTACTTCTTAGAAGACAATGATATAATTTTCTTTGCATTTACAGTCCAATGTCATCCTTCATGGATTTGACTGTAGTTCATTGTAATGAAACTGCTTCTTCAAAAGCTTCATCAAGCAACTTTTGTTCACTTTTGATATTAAATGGAGGTGGTAAAATTTCATGGAAACAACATTAATTTATTCTCCCTCTCATTGGTGACAATCCACAGTTTATAGTCAGACCATTTTGTTTTGCAAATTGTGAATATATATCCCCATTTTATTTAAACACACACGCGCACACACACACACACACACACACACACACACACACACACACACACACACACACACACACACACACTGAAATCCCACCAAAATTGCATGGCAGAGGGTACCCAGTACTACAAGAAGTTACTTGCTTTCCTGTTCCACTACCATGTAGAATGCAGAAAAAACAAATTGCTTGTATGCATCTGTACGAGCCCTAATCTTGATCTTATCTTTGTGGTCATAATCGGAAATGTAAGTTGGCATCAGTAGAATTGTTCTGCAGTCTGCTTCATATTCCAGCCCACTGAATTTCTACAGTCCTTTGCCTTTTCTGGTGGCCAACTTTTTTATGGAGGAATTTGAAGAAAGAGCACTTGAATCAGCGGTTTGTAAACCAACTGTATTTTGGAGATACGTCGACGACACTTTCATAGTGTGGCCCCATGGAGAAATTAAGTTAATGGAGTTTCTGCATCATCTTAACTCCATTCATGAGAACATTTGATTCACTATGGAATTAGAGAAAGATGGCTGCCTTCCATTTCTGGATGTTTTGGTTAAACAGAAGAGTGATGGCTCTGTACGACATTCTGTTTATCGTAAGCCCATGCACACTGATTTGTATTTGCATTCCTCAAGTTGCCATCACTCTTCCCAAACAATGACTGCTTAAAACCCTTGTACACAGGGCCCATACCGTTTCAGATGCAGAAAATCTACCAAAAGAACTTGCACATTTAAGGACAGTATTCAGAGACAATGGATACTCGACTCGACAAATTAACAGGGCCTTCTCACCTAAAACTGGGAAGTGGATAAAGAGGAA
This sequence comes from Locusta migratoria, assembly GCA_026315105.1. Classification (NCBI taxonomy): domain Eukaryota; kingdom Metazoa; phylum Arthropoda; class Insecta; order Orthoptera; family Acrididae; genus Locusta; species Locusta migratoria. Next base: position 426,257,809 of record CM048755.1, on the reverse strand, counting down.
AACGTGCCAGCTAAGTCGCTAGCTTTCCTTCCATTTGTTGGAAATGTCTCCTTCAAAATAGGAAGAATACTTAATAGTTATCAGGTGAATGTGATTTTCCATCCACCATCTAAGATTTGTAACTTGTTGGGATCAGTAAAAGATTTGTTACTGCGGAAGGCGGGAATTTATAAAATACCTTGCCAGTGTGGTATGGCCTATATAGGACAGACAACACGCACTGTGGAAGAACATTGTACTGAACATCAATGCTGATCTCGCCTTCTGCAGCCCAGCAAGTCTGCAGTTGCGGAGCATTGTATTTCTAACGGACATACAATGGAGTATGATAAAACATCAATTTTGGCCACAACATCGTCCTTTTGGGACTCCATTATAAAAGAATCCGTTGAAATACGCATTACGGAAAATCTGATGATCCGTGACAGCGGCTACCAGCTGAATAACGCGTGGAACCCCGTCATCTCCGAGATTCGTTCTAGATGAAGACGCCAGAAGACTCCAATAACTATGGCCAGCGACACTATCGAAGACAGCTGATTCTTGCAGTTCCACCAGCGAGGGCGCTGCCACGGGGCGGTGTGGTTCTTCTGTCACAGTCACCGTGTCTTTCAGTCATGTGCGGTAATACCACCATTGTGCTATATAAGGCGGAGCAGAGGTGGTCTTCGTCAGTCCTTGTTGGCTCACCTGAAGATGACTGGCAGGTGCCCAGTGGAAAGATCGTGGAATGAAGTTTACGATGACAGTCTACAAACCTGAAATCTTTTTGAACATTTGATTTGCCAGGAAAATTTCAAATTTCACATTTAGCAAACTGAATAAATATCCCATTATTCTTTTATGCTGGATAATTCTGAAAAAAAGGGGAGATGGGAGGGGGGGAGATAGATAAAACAGAGCTATCCTGAGCAAGTTAAAGCATCTGTTTCTAGGATGGGCAGGTGCACCGGCTCCAGTTCTAATCTGCTTGGAGGACTGATGACTAGGGCAGGTGTGGGCGCCAGCCTGGATGTGGTTTCTAGGTGGTTTCCCACATACCACTAACAAATCTGTGACTGGTGCCTTAGTCCCCATCTCAGTTACTTCATTCATAAATTTTAGAAATCGTCCACACTTTCACACACGTAACACTATACACAGACAGTTGGGAATACAAATTACCTCCTGCAAGATAATCTGTGCAAATTACTATTGAGTGCCTGGAAGAGTTTTCATCCAACCACTTCCATAATATATCTCTACTGTTCCATTCTCTAATAGCACACAGGAAAAATGAACATACAAATCTTTACATTTTTTATCTCATTTAATAAATTATGACACTCATATCTCTGTATGAAAGAAGGTGCTAATAAAATATGTTAGTATACAGAGGGCAAATTTGGTGAAAGAAATTTCACAAATAGATCTCACTGCAGTGAATAATGCCTTTCTTTTAATTTGAAAATTGTACATAATTTCTGTGACACTCTTTTTCTCGGTAGGCTATTGTGACAATACAAAGCATGCTACCCTTCTCTGAACTACTTCTATATCCAACTGGTGAGGATTGCACAATGTGCCACAATACTCTAAAAAAGGATGAACAAGTATATGGAAGCAGTTTTTGTTTTTAGTAGTAGAATTGTCACATCTTCATTGTGTTTTGCCAATAAAACAGTCATACATTTGCTTTGGCTAAAACACATTTTTTGCATGTTCTTTCCAATTTAAGTTGTTCGTAATTGTAATTCCTGTGTATTTAGTTGAATAGATGGCCTTCAGATTTGACTCTTTTAATTGTGTAAATGAGGTTTAATGGATTTATTTTAGTGCTCACATGGATGACTTAATACTTGTCATCATTTAGGGTCAATTGCCAATTTTTTTGCACCATGCAGCTATCAGATATAAATTATTTTGCAGTTGGTGTTGATCTTCTAGAGACTGTACTAACCCATAAATGACGGCATCATTTGCCAACAGTCTAAGAGAGCTGGTAAGATTATCTCTTAGAAGACAGACAAGCAACAGTAGCGGCCCTATTAAATTTCCTTGGGGAATGCAAGATATCACTTTTGTTTTACTCGATGACCTTCTGTCAGTTACTACCTACTGTGTCCTTTCTATCAGGAAATTGTGAATCCAGTTGGACAACTGTGGTGATATTCCATAAGCTCAAAACTTGATTATAAGCCCACTTGTGAGGTAGTGTCAAAAGCCTTCCAGAAATGTAGAAATACAGAACCAATTTGAGATCCCTCTGTCAATAGCACTCACCACTTCATGTGAATAAGAGGTAACTGTGTTTCACTAGAGCAATACTTCCTGGATCCATATTGACTATGGGTGAATAGGTCATTCTTTTCAAGGCAATTCATGATGTTTATTTAAAGTGTATGTTCCAAAATCCTGCTTGCCTCTTATTGGTGAGTACGTGCATGGCTAACATGAGCCCCCAGCCTTTGCAGTGCTACTTCCTTTCTGCACTGAATGAGCACTCTCCCACTATTCTTTTCCACTCCCTTAGAGACAGTCTTGTGCCTTCTTTGGGAAACCGAAGTTTTTAAAGAATAAGGGTTCTGTCTGTCTCTTTCCTTTTCCTTGTCTATTCCTCCTTTTCCTTTTCTACCTCTGCCGTGGCATTTAAGATCTCCCTTCTCTTCTTTTATCCTTCCTGTTCATTCCTGAAGGTGGTCCATGCACTTGATGCATAAAAGGTGATTGGGTCGACATGTAGGGCTCGCACTTACCCCCTGGTAAAGGCCAGGACTAGGGAGGGGTGATTGCCTGAGCTAAAACCTTCACAGTGTGCCAACTGGTCCCTCCGTCTGAAGTTTGGGAGGTGTGACCCCCTCCTCAAATAGGCTCTCAGTAGGAAGGAGTGTATCATTGGAGAAGCTGGCAGTCATGGGGATTTCATCTCAATGGGTTACTCATCAGAGCTTAAATACAAGGAAATCAAGGACTCAAGGGAAAGCACAAAATTGACTACTCTACTGCAGCATCTTGTTACCTTCTTGTGTCGTTGATTGAGGAAGGGAAAAATTTTTTCTCCCTGCCATGCCGTCCATGCCATCACAGGCCCAGTAAAGTCATGCTCTTGTCTCTGGAATGGCACTCTGCTGCTGGAGAAAGACACTGCCTTTCAGGTGCAACATTTAGTGAAAGCCACTTGGTTACAGAGCTACCCTATACAGGTGGAGACTCACCATCCCTAAATTATTGTTGTCGGGTGGTTTCCAGTAGTCTGCTGGATTGACTAAGTAAGGAAGAAATTAAAGAATATTTGTATGACTAGGGCATCACTGCATTTCACAGAGTCGTGAGAAAAGTCGATAAGGATTTGGTGCCAACTCACATCGTTTATCTGACCTTTGACTGTATGGTCCTTCCACCCAAGATCAAGCCTGGCTTTAAGGTTATTACTGTGCAACCTTCCACTCTACCTGGGCCCTGCAAGAATTCCAAGAATGTCCACAGGCTTGAAGTTTTCAGCTAACATTTTGACAGATGTACTGGGCAGATACCTCACACTCTATCCGCATGTAACACGCGGATATTCCTGTGACTCTCAATTTTATCCACAGTAAGAAATACTGCAGATATCTGTGGATATATCCATGGATATCTGCATCTGTGCAGACCTCTACCTATAACTTTCTGGTGCTGCCATTTTGATGAGATTTCCAGTTCCACACACTACCCTCCCACTGTTCTCCCTTGTTACTGGGTGGTGGAAGTGAGGGTGATATATTTCTTTTCTCACAATGGTGAATGCTAGAACACCAAGTTTACTATAAGGGAGCTTCATTACACACTCTCATCATTTCAACTCTCCTCTCTGGGACCAGATGGCTTCCAGGTACAGTTGTTAAGACACCTTTCTTTCGAGGCCTGTGTTTTCTTCTTCAAACCTATAACCACATATGGATGGACAGCATGTTCCTTCCACTTACCACCCAATTTCCCTCATCAGTAGCATCTACAAAATGATCAAACATATGATTAATGGTCAGTTGGTATGGTGGCTGGTATCTCCAAATCTCCTTACTAATGCGCAATGTGGTTTTCACAGGCACCACTCCATTTTTGCAGAAGCACCAAACAGTGGCCGTGTTTTTTATTTGGAGAAGGCATATGATACCTGTTAGAGAATGGGTATCATCCAAACATTACATGCTTGGGAATTCCAGGGTTGCCTACCCATTTTTATTTACAGATTTTCACAAGTTCAAGTGTTTAAAATGTGTGTGGGTTCATTACTGTCAAACATATTATGTTGAAAGAATGGTGTACCTCAGGGCTCAGTGTTAAGCATCATTCTTTTTGCCATCACAGTTAACGCTGCCATGGACTGTCTTGTGCTAAGCATTTCAGCTTGTCTTTGTTGATGACTTTGCAATTTACTGCAGCTGTCAATGAACTTGTCTACTTGAGCAGCATCTTCAGCACTGCCTTGGCCATCTCTTTTCGTGGAGCACCAGTAATGGCTTCAGTTTTTCTGCTGGTGTGTATGAATTTCTTGTGACATACCGAATTTTTTCCACAATCCCTTCATCATGGTACAAACAACCTTTTGTTTGTTGATACATCTAAATTTCTGGGAGCTGGAGTTTGACAGGAAACTTATTTGGGAGCTCATTGTACCCACTCTCTCAATGTTCTTCGTGCACTGTACGGTACTTCTGGGGGAGTGGACTAGAACACCCTTCTCCACTTGTACCAATCCCTTGTCCATTAAAAACTGGACTACAGGTTATTGTCTATTCATCTGCATGTTCATCCATTTTACATTGTCTCAACACTATCCCCATCGTTAGATTCATCTAGCCACAGGGGCATTTTATACCAGTGTTGTTGAGAGCCTTTACACTGCAGCTGCTGAATTGCCACTGTCCTATCACTGGGAAATGCTTCTTAATTGTTATGCATGCTGGTTGGTCATCTGTCTTACACTGTCATTTTTTGATGATTCATGCTGGACCGTCAGTATGCTGCTAGATCGTCTTCCCCAATACCTCCTGGAGTCCCTTTTTGGTTATTCTTCAGCGGCTTGACTATACACTTTTTCACATTCTCAGTAGGTGTGGGTTCCGTCCCGAAGTCTGTTTTAACCTTGCACTCCATTCACTTCTCAAGGACACTACCCCATGTTCGGTGTATTGCAGCCAGTTTCTTGCCCTTCGCGCACAGCTGTGGGAAATTTTATTTTTTACACCAATGGTTCCAAGACTGACCATGGTGTTGAGTGTGCCTTTGTATTTCGCTTTGATTTTTTTTTCTAATATTGTCTTCCTGATCTGTGTTCAATCTTTACTGCGGAACTCTTTGCCCCCAACCAGGCCATTCAATACATCAGGTGACAAGAGTTCTCTAATACTGTTGTCTGTACAGATTCTCCGTGTGCTCTCAAGAACCTTTGCATGCTGTACTCAGTACACTCTATAGTATTAAGAATCCAGGCATGCCTTCACTCTCTCGCTGCCAGTGGATTCAATGTGGAATTTGTGAGGGTTCCTGACCACGGTGGTGTATCTGGGAATGAGATGGCAGATACTGCTGCAAATGATGCAGCTCTCTTCCCTTAATTTACTACGTATTTAGTTCCTTCAGGTTACCTTTGCACTAATGTCTCTGGGTGAGTGATATTGCTCGGACGTACGCATTGGTCCTCCTCTCGGCCCTTTCGTCATGAGGTAATTCTTGCCCAGTTATGTATAGGACACTGTCGTTTCAGCCACCTCCACTTAAGTGGTGACCCTGCTCCAGTTTGTGCTCACTGTTCCCAACAATTGATTGTATGCCAACTTCTGGTCGAATGCCCATTTCTTAACACTCTACATCACAGTCTGTGTTTTGTGATATCTTAGCAGGTGACACATGGTCTGAAGATCGCATTTTACTTTTTATCCACTATAGCAATATGGCACAGGAAATTTTATATTCCCCAGCCTGGAAATACAAACGTGTTCCTGCAGTAATGAGAAAGCTATATTATGGGAATGGCTTTCTTCTTACTTGTTTCTTTTACAATGTTGACCGACTCTGATGAACCTTTTCCTTTTTTCTTTCCCCCCTTTGCCTTTGCATAGTCCATGCTTTAAATTACATTCTGACATTGCCACTTACAACCTCGGTAGCTAGGTGCCCTAAAAACCACACACACACACACACACACACACACACACACAGAGAGAGAGAGAGAGAGAGAGAGAGAGAGAGAGAGAGAGAGAGAGAGAGAGAGAGAGAGAGAGAGCTAAGAGTCTTATTCAAAAACAGTCATCAGTCAAATAGTAATGAAAAATATATTTTAAATTTTCATTGTGATTGATTTTTCATATTTATTTCCAGATAAAGAAGAAAGAAAGAAAGTTACTTCATCATATGATGAAGATTATGTGCCAGGTAATGAGACTTCGAAGATTAAAGGCAGGAAACGCAACTGTACAAACCACAAATCGGAAAATGTGGACTCTAGTGCTGTTAATAATTCTGAAGGTAACTGTCAGTACTGTTCTCTTTTAAATGTGATTCCAAGCAATTAAAATTAGTATAAATACTGAGTGCACATGCAGATTTTGCATATTATAAATTTGATCAGCCAGAACAAAATGACCTCCCATCATAGCCAGTACATCCACCTTTGGCACGGATAACTGTAGCTACACATCTTAGCGTGTAAGCACACGCAAGTCACCTAGTTCACATAAATTCTGGGGAGGGTTCCAATGAGCTATGATGCCATGTTCGATTGTGTCCCAGGTGTATTTGACCGGGTTCAGATATGGTCTGTTGGGTGCACAGCAGATCAATTTAGATTTGCCACTGTGTTCTTAGAATCATTCCAAACTCCTGTACTCATGATTTGGCACATGATCCTGCTGAAAAATACCACTTTCATTGTGAAACATGATCACCATGAACATGTTTATGTGGTTTGCAACCAGTATACTGTACTTCATAGTCAACATGATGCCTTACATGAGGGCCACTGAACCCGTGGATGCCTATGTGAATATTCAGCTGCCACCCACCGATCCATGTCCCACAGTAGGGGTGTCAGGGAACTGTACCCCTGGTGGCCGACAGATTCATACCCTCTGATTGGCACGATGGAAGAGGTATGACTGCTGCAACATACATTGACAATACTTACATGCCCATTTCAGTTGTAGCTGCTGGTGTCGTGGTGCTAATATTGACACATGCAGCTGCTGAAGCCCATTATTGGGTGAGTGTTCAGACGCAATTGTACTATGCCCAGCATAGTCTAATATTAGTATCACCATAGTTCACTGCCTGTTGTGTTTCATCAGTCTGCTCAGATTATAACAACCAAAATGTCTAATTAGGGGTGGCTGCCCAACAACCCCTCAAAGTTGGGACGTGTTTTCACCGCAGTTTGACCACTTGTCAAAGTTCAACACTCTGAACACCCAAAAAGTTGCACAGTATCTGAAATGCCTGTGCCAAGCTTCTGGACCATCACAATATACCTTTGGTCAGACCTGTCTAGATCACATGCCTTCCCCTTTCTACACACAGACAGAGTGCTCATAGGAACAACATGCACTGTGTGTGTGTCCAACTGGCAGTCATTCCTCATCAGGTGATGATGCTGTCACATGGATGTTTATATTGTATATTGGTAATAGGTGGGTAGTCATGATGTTTTGACTGATCAGTGTAGTATATAATATGATGAAAAAAATTCAATTTTTGCACACATCACAGTAAATTTAGCATAAGGTGTTCCAATAGTATTAATACAAAACAAAAAAATCACAGCAACTTATAAAAGAAATTATGTTAAGTGACTAAAGTGTTTTTATTTACAGCACCTATTAATGTCAAATTTTATTTATCTTTTAGAGGTTCCATTTACTCCTAAACCAAAATTGCGGAAGGTTGAAAGAAAGCTAGTTCCTGTGTTGGAAAAGTTGAGTGTCGAAGAATTAATGGAAACAAATACTTATCAGAGATTCAATCGATCGATAGAACTGATATTTGAAAACACAGAAGATCTAGATCTGACCACTGACTTTGGTAAGTACTTTTTGTTGCATATGTAATTTATAGTTCATCATTCCTACTAATTCTTGTAAAGTATGCAAAATTATATTTAACTAATCTATTTGTTACCTCACCTCCTTTTGTCCTTGATGATGGAAATGAGGCATCATGTCTTGGTCATGCGAGACATAAAAAAAGGTATGATGCTTTCTCGATTTGTGACAGCTTAACCACTGCTCATAAAGTTTAGAGAATGACTATAGTTTCATTTGATGTGTGCGCACCTCACTCAGTGGTGTCTCAAATGTGCTATGAAGGGTTAGGGTGTGCTGTGGTACATGCAAAAACCCCCATATCTATGGACAGCCCCTTACACATTCTGACTCGATAGGAACAATGAATCACTGTAGTATTCTGTTGGATGTACAAGTTGCCTGAGCATTTCTTGAGGTACAGATGAAGAAACGGGGCCACATGGGCAAGAAATTACTGTCTCATCGCAGTCCCTCAACTTTTGGGACTCTGTGTTGTGAGCATGGGACCCCAAGCGATTTTCACCTACTTCCTTTCATCTGTTTCAATTCCTCACTTCAGACTTTTTTTATTAGTTTGTGTGTGTGAGACAGTCTCTGATGTTGCCCCAACGGTGTCTCTAAGGTGGTTTTATTTTATTTTATTTTTTCCCTTTATTCTGCATCAGTTGTATGTAGTAATTTTGGACTCCTTTCGTATTTGACCTCCATTTTCAAATATTTTTCTGCAGTGTGGGCCAACTGCAGAGGCACAACTACAATAGTTCAGATTGCATACAGTGTAATAGATCCCCTGCTCACAATAACTATGTGGGCTCATGTATGTGCTTAGAAGCTAATGTACCCTTTCAGTAAAATCGGGTAACACAGGATCACATTACTGATGCCTGAGCTGCAGCTTTCCATTTGTTCAAGGAACAGGTGCCTGTTTTATTGGGGCATTGGGACTCTTGGTAATGGCCATCATGCTGGTAGACCTTCACTGTGTCTGAGTGGCACCCATGGACAGAGCATTTCATAAGAGTATGTGGCATCAGGGCAGATGTTTGAAATGTGGATCATATCACACTATGTCAACATAGTGGCTGTGTTTATACACCCATGTTAATTGATAGGTATTGAATTTCAATGTGACAGCTGCAATACAAGTGCTTTCCTTAGAACGGCAACCCTAGGGGAAGAATGACAAGACAGAAGACTGGGAATGAAACAATTATTCAGTACCTGATGTGTACTATGACAGATGAAGGTAGTTTTACAGTCGAATCAGTTATTTTGAAAAGGCCAAATCCAAAAAAGTAAATTTTTTGGGAGAAAGAAAAAATAACTGTATTTTGATATCAAAGTCTATAATATATACTTCTATATTTAGATTAGTAGTGTAAGATATGATCCTTCCACAGCGGATGTGCATTTCTTCGAACAGGCCAGATTTTGAACTAAAATGTTGAGGGGATGGACATATGGTCTTTTTGAAATGACTGATTCAGTTGTGAAGTCATTATTTTTCATGTAACAAATATATTATAAATTTGAAGAATTGGACATATTCAGAAAAAATATGAAATGGGTCATTATTGATTAAAGCTGCCTGTGCTACATGACTTGCAATTCAGCCACATGAAAGACTGGGTAATGTACCAGTGATTTGCCACATCAAACTTTGAATATGGTAAAACAACTTTCTTCCACAGAGGCCTTACACTCCAGACAGAAAAGGGGCTCTGAACAAAAACAGGCATACAATTTTCCACATGGGTCTAAAAACTAACTGAATTATGTCCCACTCCCCAGAAGATGTTTTTCGATGTTAATATTTTGGATTCAGATCCACAAATTGTGGTAGATTCCACCATGAAGGTCATACTCGTGAAAATCCTACTTCATGGGTAAATTGTAGGAAACAGGGTCCACCACTTTCAACAGATTACCCAGTATTAAAAAATAAAATAAAATTCAAGAATATCAAACTATGGACCACCTGTCATAACCAGAGGTACAGAAAAAAAAAAATCTGAATACTTTCATCCAGTCAAGATGATGATAAATTATGCTCCGGCTGAAGAAATTTTTTTTCCCCTTTATCAAGACCTGAAACCTGAAAATTCCAAGACAGAAAAAAGCAACCACACAGAATGCACTGGAACACTTCATGGATCAAAGTATATTGGCCTCATTTTCACTGACTAAACCAACATCTTTACTATGATTTCACAATTTAATTTGCAATTGCTGCTATCAGCACCAGGAAGAAATTTGATAATCACATATTAGTTGAAATGGGGATAATATACATGGTAATAAATAAGAAAAACCAAGATTTTTCTAAGCTTTTTTCAGTGAGTGTCAACTTAATGTATGCATAGAAATCAGACCAAAATCAGAGGAAAAATTTCCGTTGCCCAGTTTAAAGATCCAACCTCATTCTGTGTACAGATGAAGTTAAGTTATTTAAGGATTAATTGTTTCATCACTATAATATCAGACACAAAACACTGCAATAGGCCATTTCAAAAGAGATAGAATGGCTGGCGAGTTCTTACCTTAGTTCGGTACTGCCAATAGTCGCACCCAAAAAAGACACAAATGGCTTGCAGAACAGTCCGTTCTGGTCTGTTCATGGGTGCAGGGTCCATGGCACAGTGCTCATGTTCCCTGACAACCCAGATTTTCTCTGTGGTAATCAGACCTGGGCTCTAGGGAGGCCCTCTAGGTGTTTCCGCCTCCCTTGCATCTTCCTTGATCCATTTCCGGGTGGTATGAAGCTATGTGGCAGCACGTTATGATCTTTAAATGTGACGGGACCATCAGAATTTCATTCTGTTACAGAAACTGTCCTATGCTGTCATGTTTGATGTCTTGTTATCTTACATCTTCAGATTTCAAGCATAAGAAAGATCTACAGTGAACCATTCTGGTTTGGTGTCTTGCTTTTGTTATCAAAAGACCGGGTTTTAGCCATAGAGTTTCGTGTAAGAAATGTCTGTTACTGTTTATTGTATCAGTTTTCCAATTTTCTTATCTATTTTGAAGTGTTCTAATATATCAAAAAGTATGTTTTCCTTTGAGTAATTTTTAAGTGCACTATTCAAAATTTGTGTTATTGCAGTTGCTTTTCCAATTATTTCCATTAGATATCTGCCCCCCCCCCCCTTTTGCCTACAAGGTTAATGCCTTTTCAATTTATTTCCAACATTTGTTAAATTAAACTTATGATTTCTTATAGATACAGAGGCAGACACGCCACCGGAAGTCCTTATTCCTAAGTACCAGTTGCAAGACCTATGCAGTGAAGCGGCAAAGCTTAAAACTCTTGGGGCCATGGAATCAATACCACCTGAACGTCTTGTGCGGATGCTTACTATTTTGGAAAAGAATATACGTGATGGAACACGAATATCACCACTTGCAGATCCTGTAAGTTGTTAGGGTACTTGTTCATGTATATGTATATATAATGAATTGTTAAATTCGTAATTGTGAATATTTATATATCATAGGTTATATGAGATTTTGTGGATTGTCCCTTTCATAATATGATTTGGAATTTCTTGTAGAAATATATTATCATCATCATTTGGTAAAATGTGTACAGGATATCAATTATTTTGCTAGTATATTTTTCTGTTGCGTGATTAACATCAATCTGGGTGGGTGGTAGACAAAACTTTCATGATGAATCGTCAGCTGGTCTTAGGATTTGTTCTACTTCTTATGTATTCTTCCATATCTGGAAGTAATCTGTTAATGTGAAAAATGCATAAATGTGGAGTGGTTTGAAACCCACATTCCACTTGGTTTCTGTATAACTAGCTGAGTTAAGTTTGTTCTTGGGTCAGGGACCTAGTGAGGTGACAGAGGTAAGGTGTGGGTCTCCAATCTGGCCACGTATAATTAAAGCAACAAACCACTGCTTTCCCACCATGTGTGGAATTAATCATGTAGTCATATGAACTGTCTACAGGTGTCCATACGGTTGTGTTCCAGTATGAAGTAGGCATTCTGATCAGTGTACAACCATGCCAGTGATGAATCAGGGCACCTATCAAATGGGATAGTGTTTGTTGGATAGCCTCACATCCACAATTGCTCTGTACACATTCACAGATGGAGCCGTATGGCACAGAGAAATTGCCTTCTGGACTCTGTAGTGGAGGGCCATGGGGAGAAGCGGTCTCAAACCAATGTCGTTCATTCACTTAATGCGAATTGTTGTTGTTTCTCAAATGTGCCAACAATTTAAGTCTATGTAAACTTTATCCACACGTCCAGGTTAGAGGGGACAGTTGGCTATAAGGGCACACCTGTACTACCATACCATTGCACGGGAACTTCCATCTGACCTTGCAGCATTCATTGCAAGAGATATATCAAGGCAAACAATCTACAGATTGCTTTGGCAGAGTGGTGTTTGTTGTTGGAGACCTGCTGTTTCACAGAAGGGAAGGTTTTCAGTGAAGTTGACAACATGGCACCTGGCCAGTTGAACAATGCATCAATCGCCTTTTCACAGATAAGATAAGAGTTGGTATGGAGAGTGATCCTCAATGAATTCACATCTGGAGGGAATATGGAACATGATTTAGGGACCCAAACATTGTGGAAAGAGACCAATATTGACAAAGTTCCCTAATTGTATGGGCAGATATTACAGTGACCACTCAAATACCTCTTCAAGAAATTGAACAAGTGAATCGGCAAGGTTTAACTGCTGTAAGGTTACACAAGGAGATCTTGGTACATCACTTGTGGTCATGAGCTGATGTGTGGTCAGACTTTGTATTGATCGACAATAGTACCCTACTTCAGAGAGCACAAGTGGCTGATATTTTCTTGTAAATGGAAGATACTATACTTTTGGTATAACCTGCTCGCTTTTCTGTTTTGAATTCCGTAGAGCATGTCGGGGATGCTAGACATGTGTGCACTGAATATAGATGTCTGAGAAAATATTGCTGCCTCTATACAAGCAATGCAACTTTGCTTCATTTTGGAACTGCCTAAACTTGCTTAATAAATGTAAAATTTAGTACACCACTGGTTTCAGCTACACAACCGTTATCAAATAGAAATATCACACATAAGCATGAATTGTATGATGATACTTACTGTGTGTTAAACATGTCCATATGGTAATAATTAGCTCAGTGAATTTTCTTAACCAGGCATGTTGGTACAAATCTTCTTTCTTCTCTACTGATGGTATAGAAAATTAAAGACTTCCATTGACCAAAATGTGCTGTGTGTGTGTGTGTGTGTGTGTGTGTGTGTGTGTGTGTGTGTTTTCTTAATTAATTGTATTTTTAGCAGTGTTGCTTTAAATGTTTCAGGATGATGATGAAGATGAAAGCAAACTTTGGTTAGAGCTAACAATGGAAAGTGTTATGAGGGCTGTGGATGCTTCACTAACTTCACTCAACATACTCACATCTCCCAATATGCCAAAGAGGATATATCTAGAAGATGTTATTGACAGGATAATCCTGTTTACCAAATATCAGTTACAAAATACCATCTACCCATCATTTGATCCTGTTTACAGGGTGGAGGGAAAAGCTAAAGGTAAGCAAGAAGGAAATATGCGTACATCTTATTTATACATAAGTTTATTCCATGAAATTCAATTCAGTTGCAAGTCCTAAGATTAATTTTACATATTACTATTTTTGTAAAAGATGAAGGTGGAAAAGTTCTTTGTGTGGTGCTTAGGTGATGTTGATACCAATGAAGTTTGGTTGGTACACATTGCTCAGTAAAGGTGATCAAGCACCAACTTGATCTGCAGCTGACTGAAATTTATACTCAGTTGTTCATCATATAAGGCGTGTAGCGAAATAAAGCACCTTAACTTTGTGTAGTTGTAGAGGGTGTCTTAAAGAACAAATTGAGGTTAGTAACCATGTATGGAATCCACATAAGTAAATGTCTGTGAGTGACACTACAGTGCATTGAACATAAAGGGACCAACTCCTGTGGCTACATTACCCCTTCACAGCATAAGCTCATAAGCTACCACCACCTCCGCTATTGAACCCTAGTCCCTGCAGTGCTGTAGTGACAGGCATGGATGTTTTATTTCCCATATACACTGCAAGAAAAAAGACACCACAAAGAAATTAAGACAAATGGCTTACAAATTAATATGCATATAGGTATTTATGGAAAATGCAAAATTGGAAACTTTGGTAGCCAGTAAGTACTTGGGTGATGCTGCAGTGCAATTTCATGGCACTGCTGGTGAGGATATCAAATGGAACATATTGATATCAGGGCATAAAACTTTGTAAGTTACATTCTGTATACTCAGTTGGACAGTAACTATGCATCACAGACAAGTATGTGATCAATATATGCAGATATCAGCATTTCAGAGAGGACATGTAGCTGGGCTTAAGGAAGACAGCTGGAGAATTACAAATGGTTTGACATTTGAATAGAGGCAATGCCACTATTCAATAATATTAGTAGGATTAAGTGAACCATGGCTGTTGACCTAGAGAAAGACACATACGTGTGAACAATAAATACAACAGCCATCTATGTTCTTGCCTCCAGATTACCAAGTTATGCAGTTGAACTTTCCTGTGTATTTCTTAGTTGTTAATTCTTAAATTTTGTTAGTGTCTTTAATTGAGCTTTATTCTCGCGTATTTCTTATGTATTGTAAAGTAAAGAAAATAGCTCAATAAAGATGGCTAGGAACTGTGCCTGCCGGCCGCGGTGGCCGAGGGGACTGAGGCGCTCCAGTCACGGTCTGCACGGCCACTACAGTCGGGGGTTCGAATTCCCCCTCGGGTATGGATATTTGTGCCATCCTTAGTGGTAGCTAGTTGATAAGTAGTTTGTAAGCTTAGGGACTGATGACCCCGTAGTTAAGTCACGTAAGCTTAACAAACATTTGAACATTTTTGAACTGTGCCTATTGTGACAGGATGCAGTAGCAATTGGTCATCATATGTAAACAGCTGGTAACTGTTTTGTCCATGGTCGACAGGCTTCAGGCTGCTGCCCTAGACTGTGATGTCACTCATATAGGCAAACTGGGTAATTGCCTAGGGCACTCAAATTTGGGGGGGGGGGGGGGGGGGTGGGGGGGGTGGAAAATTTGTCTTGTGCGATGAACCCTCATGCGCTCGCAATGCGGTTTACTTTGCTGTTACGCTGCGGTTCCAGGAGTGATGACTTACTGTTTACTACACAGAGACAGAGCAACAGGCAAGAGACAAGACGCAAGTCAGTGTTACGTGCATTCTCTTTGACTCTTCAGAATTTTGCTGATAATCAAAGTTGGTGTGCAACCCATTGTATCAGTTGGGGCGCCCCCACGGCCCCGCGCAGCCCACTGCTCTGCAGTCTGTAGTGTACAATGGGCACTAATGATCTTGCCGCAGGGTGCCATAACACTACACGCATCATCAGTGGTGGTAAAAAAAAAAAAAAAAAAAAAAAAAAAAAAAAAAAGAAGAAGAAGAAAACAGTAGAAGGTCTAGGGCGTCAAATAATACAGGGCGTGCCTTACATTTGTACATAAACAAAGGGGAAAATACAATAAATAATTTTTTACTTAAGCCCTCCCGTACATTACTGTTGCCATCAGGTTATCGGTTTCTTGGTCAGAAAGATCCCCTTCTATTTGTTGATACTGACTGTATAAATAATTATTCTTAGGTGCAAGTATGGTTTTGTGATGCACAAAGACATTGTCAGTTTGTGCCTTCCTCATTGAAGAGATAGGCTATGTCTCATCAAGTGAAGCACGAGACAGCCATTGCTAAAAAAATGGCAAATTTCAAGTTTATTGCTTCACTTGTTGAATGGTACAATATGTTGTTCAAAGTAAATTTGACTAGCAGATCTCTTCAATCAAAAGAAACTGATCTTAATGCTGCTACAAATCCTCTGCTAAAAACAAAAGCCTTTCTTGAAGATTGTAGAAGTGATTTGGGATTTGGAAAAAAATGCTGATAGAAAGAAGAGAGATTTCAGAAGCAACCAACATTTCCACAATGGAAAGATATGGAACCAATCTGTCTAAAACACAAGAAAAGACAGTTTGGTTATAAAGCAGAAAATGAACTTATTCACGACGAGAAAAATAATTTCAAAATTAAATTTTATTTTGCAATGTAGGATACTGCAATAAATTCAATTGACAAGAGATTTCTTCAGATTAACAACCTAAATTGTGTATTTGGCTGTCTGTACAACATACATGATGTACAAAATAAAACTCCCAAAAGTTTTCTTGAAGAATGTGTTACTTTGGAAGAGTCTCCAATTCACAAAGATTCTAAAGATATTGATGCTACTGATCTAAGCAATGAATTACAAGCCATTGCAAGAAGAGTTCCCAATAAATTGGGCCTACAGGATGGTCTGAGGTTTTATAAAAATAGACTTATAAACATTGCACCTAATTTAGTTACTGCACTGAGATTGTTGCTTACTCTTCATGTCTGTAGCCAGTGTTGAGGGCAACATCTTGAAATTAAAACTCATAAAAACTCATAAAGACTTGTGGGGGTGGCAACTTTGTCAGCTGAATGAGAAACAGCAAACACAATTGATTTAAAGAGATGGTATCAGATTTTGCATAAGTCAAGACCAGAAAAATGAAATTTCTGTGACTCTTAGTGTAATGAAGCTTATAATTGTATCAATTATTGTAAACTACCAACCAAAACTCAATAGACAAAATTTAAAAACGATGAAAAAGTAACATTTTAATGGGAGAAATATGTTTATGTATATGTTGTGATTATGTATTTGAATAAAAAAGATGCAATGTGTAGTTTACATTGATGTTTCATTGTGATTTTATTAAATGGGGCACCATTAAAATAATTTGCCTAGGGCACCGAATTTGTTCGGGCTGGCCCTGATGTCACTGAGGTGAAGCTGGGAACCTGTAGTCCTAGAATAGCACTTGAGATTCCTGAAGCCATGTGCTTTCAGGTTCCCATGCCCTTGCTAGGTGACTTTTGTCTTATAGCAATTGGAGAGCTGCAGAAGGGTTATGAATCTCTGGGTGGAAGGTGAAAGTGGAGACTGGCTGTAAGGCTTTTACCTGATGGCTCAGTTAAGAGGTTTGCGGGGATGGCCACTGGTGATGGTATATTTGAGCCAGCGAGGGCTGCCTTGCCTACTGCAGCAGTGGCAGATCGTCTTAAGAGGTCTGGACAAGTGAGGAAGGTGGGCTTGCTTGTCATTGGGAGCTTCAGTGTCAGGCGAGTGATGGAGCCCTATAGGAAAGTAATGGGGAAAGTCAGTCAGGAAGGCCAGTGTGCACTCTGTTTTCTGGAGGGTCTCATCCAAGATCTGGAGACGATAGACAGCAATGGGTGCAGCTGGCTCGAATCATTGCTCTTATTACCTCCAATGATGCTCTTTTGCTGCCATATAGTGGCCTTTTGGCAGATGTAAATCTCTATTTTTGCTGATCTGTTGTTGGACGAGAGTTCCAGATGTGTAACAAATTGAGAGTATGGACTTGGGACATCTTGTATGTATAGGACCTCTAATATGTTGGTATAATATTGTTACACTCCATGTAAGGAGTGTGATCATTCAACAGCTCTTAAATTGATGGGTGAATTCAAATGTGACTGTGTTACCTCTGTAAATGATATACTTGTATTGTATCTCCAAACCACAAATACAAAAGAAAACATTGGAAAACTCCACAAAATTGTACTAGAAAATGTTTGACTATAGCTATTTGAAATAGGTAATGTCATAAACATCTGGGAAATTGGTAATTTTAGATTTTGGGTGCAAAATTTGATGTCAGAAAAAGCTGGCTCTGACAAAGTTTCATCACCATATCTAAGGAAATTTGTGATTCAGACATTCCAATAAAGTAGCTATGTTAACTGGAAACAGTTACTTCGCAGACATTCAACAGTTACTGTTTGTTATTGGAATGGGCACATTTCATTTGTTTTTTAAAGGACTACATGTAAACGCATTTTCACCTGTGAGAACTGTATATCATACATTTATTTATTTAATGCTCAGACATTTGATACATAGTCATTAGTCTTCTAACTTCCCAATACAATTGACCATCTGACATCCCGTCACAATATTGCAGTCTTTCACAGTGTCCGAGATGCTCCCAATTCATAATAGTGTCTTCTCTTTCTTATATAACACACTCAGTGAGGGTAAGATTCCAATCCTGTGCAGGTGTTCCGCAAGGCAGCCATGGCCAGTAATTCTTCAAAATGCTGTCACAGTTTCCATTCGAGGGTGTTTGGGGAAGTGCGTTCGTCTCTTCTAATAGTAGAAGCCATGTTTCTCCCTGCCCTTGTGTTGTCAAGTGGTCATAAAACGTCTTCTTGAAACTGTTGTTGATGAGTCTTTTAATGGAGATGTATGATAATTTTGGGCAATTTGTTTGTGAAATCTGTATATCATACATAGTAATTATAAAATATACATCAAATATGAAACCCTACAGTTGTCCAGATTTTTTGTTTAATTTTATAAGAGTAAAGAAAAACAGATCTGACAACTGTGTATGTAACTGTTCTTCAATATACGCTTTCAGCGGATATAAATATCTCTAATATAATTCCAAAGTTCTTTCATGCTTCTTTTCTTGAATGTAAGTGTGCACTGTATTTTCCATTCTGTTTCTTCTGTACTGGCCCTGAAACTACTGTGAACCAGCAACTCAATTTACTGTCAACTCTAATTGCTGTCTGACTATGCAAAGAAATTTATTAGCCTGCAGAAGATTGCCTCCTGTTCCATAATCTTGTAGCCCTGGCAATAGCTTCCTCCTAGGGACATGGCATCAAAATGCGAAAACTAAAAATTATCCAATATAAGCTATTTTTAGTAGATTGTCTCAAAAGTAACTTTTTCCTAAGAGTTAGTTAGAAATATCTTTATTTTTCACTTGTGATTATTGAAAATGTACCTAATTTCCAATTACTAGTATTTTATACACTTTTAATGTGGCAGTTTTTGGTGGCTGGTGTCTTCAACTGGGGTTGTCGAATTTCGTTAGAGGTCAGGCCGAAAGTTCCTCTATAACAACACAGTGAATACACTGCCGAGTGCCAATGTCAGCAAGCAGTTGTGCAGTAACAATTCCCCTGTTCATTGTTTAAGTTTCTTATTCTGAAGTGAGTGAATGGACTGTGCTCGGTTTGTCAAGGATTTCGATGATGACCCCCTCTCAGTAACACACTTGATCGGCTACCCTAGTGACCTGTGTCAGTTTTGTTTTCACTGAACACTGATGTAGGCTTTGTACTGTATGAGAAAGACTGGACATGTTTTTCAGCAACATTCCTCTTCCCAACGGGGGTAAGAATGCTAGTTTACACTCGCACCTATCTGCCAAGGTATGAAGCCTGCACTATAATGACTGGAAAAGGAAAAACTATCTGCATGTTCTGAAAGTTGCCACGTTTACCCTTTAAGAGTCAATAAATTTATTTTCAGTTTAATTTCTAAACTAAATTTTGCTAGTAACGTGTAGAAAGTTAATTTTTAGTTCCACTTTCCTGCTGACTAACTTGTCTGCTTTGGTCTGTAGCAGTAAGTGTGGGCAGTACGAATGCCCAGGAAACATCAAAATTAATGGTCTTCATTTTTTGTAGTTACCATATTGGTTAGGAAAAGAAACAGTCAAGAAACACCTTAAACTAGAGATGAATTCAATTCAGCTGCAGGATAATGCTGGTACTTCTCAACGGAAAGCTCAAATATGGCCACAATAATACCAGGGCAATTAAAAAGAAAGAGACATGTTTCCAAAGATTCAAGTCAGAAAGTTACCCAATCACCAATTAAAAGTACATACAGTTTCAAAGCACCAAGACTTGATCATCATACAAGTAGTCTATTAACCTTTTAAAATCTGTGTCTAATCATTATAAAATAAATAAAATAGATGCTACAATTTCAGATCCCTAATTCCATGGCAGTTATGAATAACATAGAACTTATTATCTTGCCCCCTCCTTGCGAATGTCTTTCACACTTATTTGCCTTGCCTATTTTTCAGGTAATGTGCTCCCTTTTCTTTTTTTAAAAATCTTAGCAGTCTACAAAATGTTAAATGTTCTTATATAGATAACATTTTTGAAATCAAACCCTGTACAAAATAGAAACATAACATAGGTTTTAATACTTAAAATATGCGGAACATTTCATTCATTTCAGTTAAGATAAATCATTTATATGTGGTAGTGATTTAATTGTTCATGTGTAAATATTTTCAGAAATTTATGTTGGCAATGCCAGGAAGAAACGTGCACATGCCAAAGAAGTTCGTGAGAAAAGCATTTTGACATTATACAATAAATTAAATGAAATTGTGGGACTCCTTGCAGAGCTACTCAACATTCAAGTCCTCACAGATACAGCTGTACTGCATGCATCATCATTGGGTGTGGCACCATTCTTTGTGGAGAATGTCAGTGAGCTTCAGCTTTCAGCTCTGAAGCTAGTGACAACAGTGAGTAACTTTTTTTGTCTGTTGCTATGCTGCAATATAAAAGAAAGAAAAAGTAATATATGGTGTTTTGTGTGGTAGCTATATTTTCAACTTGGAAAGAAAAACTCAAATAGCATCTACTGTTTGTGTATTACAAGTTACTACAAACCCTCAAGCTGCCTAGTCAGTCTTGAAAAGATGAGCAATCTAATTATCCAGTTCTCTGTTGCTTATGTGATACTTCGCTACACATTGCATACTTCATACTAGTGTGTTATCTTAAATACCATGTATACTATTTATTTCTTGTCTTTAAATTCTAGGAATGTGACACCTTGTAAACAAGCATGAATTTCAGAAATAATTATTTTTTAGTGAGTGTTATACTTTGAAATGAGATCGTCTTTAGAAATTTACTACACTTTAATTCTTAAAAGTATGCTTTTAAAAAATTGTTTTTCCTAAAACATTATTTTTAATATTACAGATTTTTACCAAGTATGAAAAACACCGAAGATTGCTGCTTGATGACATTCTAGCATCAATTGCTAGGCTACCAAGCAGTAAACGGAGCTTGAGGACATATAGGCTCAATTCGGAGGAACACATACAGATGTTAACTGCTTTAGTTCTGCAACTAATTCAGTGTGTGGTAGTGCTTCCAGAACGTCTCCAGCAGTCTGACAAGAAAGATAAATTCAAAGAGGAAAAGAAAGATGAAAAGAAAGATGAAAAGAAAGACAAAGACAAAGACAAAGAAAAAGAAAAAGAAAAGGAGAAGGAGAAAGAGAAGGATGCAAAAGAAAATGATGATGAAAACAAGGATAAAATAGTGAATGTAAGACTGAGATTTTGTTCTTAAGATTAAAAGAGGATTATAAGTTATAAGTTATAAGTTAAACTGTTTTAAATTACTTTCAAAATGAGATACCTTTGAAGCTGTTACAGGAAATCTTATAATGAAAAAGTACTTTCCCTACCTTCTAGTAGCTTTGCACATCTTTAGCAGTGTTCTGAACTGTCCATTATTTAGTGGTTAATCTAGTTTATTCGTATTGGGGCAGGTGGAGGAGGGAGTCAGTCCCCAAGTAAGTTTACACAGATAAGTGTCTAAAATATTTGCAACTGACTGTTACGCCATGTCATCATTTTCAATTGAAACACAGGTTTCATTGTGAGCCACAAAAAAAGCAACATGGACGGTCTAAATATGTTGACAGCTGTTGTTCTCACTTCCAGGTCAGCCATTCTACAAAGTTGTTCCATGTCTCTGCAGCAGAAGAGCTCACATTTGCTCGCAGGGTTTGTCAATCGATATTAGTATTGTGAGGGTTATAATGGAAATATATGAATGAGCAGGGCTAGTCTCTAAACTCATTTCAAAACAAGAAATCAACAAGCAATGCATCTCATAGTGAATACTAAGCAATTGCCTTTTGAGATATGTATACTAGTATTTGAAAAAACCACAGTTCAAAACTTCTGCCACTTAATACAGTAATGTTAAAATGTGTGATTTATACTAACTTGTAAACTTCACTTAGCAAACTTAAACATTTATGTGTTATAAGATGTGAAATCACTCAGTTTATTACTCGGAGCACTTTTTATTTTGTAAGCAGTGGCTTGTTAATCAACCATGACTCTTCAAAAGTATTGGTTTAGAAATACCGTAACCAATGGCCATGTTGCAGTTGATGTACCCGTTCTCATCATATCGCCGAAGTTTAAGCTCTGTTGCGTTTGGCTAGCAATGAGACGAGTTGTCTGGGTATGCCATGCACTGTTTACAAGCATGGTGCTCTCAGTCCTTGTAAGGCCTGTTGAGGTGCTTGATTATTCTGGTCACGAAAATTGACAGTTACCAGGAGAGATGTGGTGACCAAGTACCCTTCCATACCACAACTGTTGACACTTTTGGCTGAGGATGAAATGGTAGTCAGTCAGTCCTGTTGGGTCTTCAGAGGCTTGTTTCAATGGAGTTCAGTTCATTTTAGGAATACTGCTAATGGTCACAACAATTTGTAGACTATTGAAATTACTTTATTAACAACAGTTTTGCTAGATATCATCAGACTACAGTGTTAGTTCATAAAACATTTTGCTCAAGTGCACCTGATAGACCACAGCACATCCCAGGACTACAAACAAGTTTTAAAGAACTGTGCACTTGTGCTAATGGTTTTTTTTTATTGTCACTGTAGCCTCATTAT
Organism: Locusta migratoria; assembly: GCA_026315105.1. Classification (NCBI taxonomy): domain Eukaryota; kingdom Metazoa; phylum Arthropoda; class Insecta; order Orthoptera; family Acrididae; genus Locusta; species Locusta migratoria. Next base: position 426,235,112 of record CM048755.1, on the reverse strand, counting down.
AAGGTTTAATCTCAAAATTTGTTGCTAATTAAATAATTTGTCAATCAATTTTTGTGACTGGAAGAAATATTTCAAAATCCCTTACAAATAAAAAAATCTAAAATATTGGTCCTTTGGTTTTATCTGATTTATTTATTTTATTTAACATTTAGTTCTCCAAGTTATAAAAGTATAAATTTATGCATGTATTTTTGAATTGTATATAGAAGGCTCTCTTTAACAAATACAATTCTGGTTTATTTTAAATATTTCTCTTCAAATTCTTTATTAACAAACTTTAAATGCTAAAATCAATGTATCACTGGAAAAGTTTTGACCACTTAAGTGTTAAATCTTTCTTCTTGTGCCTATACTGTTGGATATAATTGTTTGCTGAATAGTAATTTATCAACATGATCATTGTAGCATATATAAATTGATTCCTAATAATCTGAAATTTTTAATTCCAGGTGGATCGTGATGTTCTTATTGTAAGTAAATATGAAACTGCCATGAGGACTGCGGCCAATTTTCTTACAGTCTTCCTTAACAAATGTGGAAATAAAAGTGAAGAAATTGATTACAGGCCATTATTTGAAAATTTTGTCCAGGATCTGCTCACAACAGTCAATAAACCTGAGTGGCCAGCGACTGAGCTGTTGCTCAGCTTATTAGGGAAACTCCTTGTAAGTGAATCATAAGTTGCACGTAAAAACAGTTGTTCAGACCAACAGCAGCATTAAATTGCAACAAATATTTTGAAAATTGTGTGCCACATATTTGCTTTGAATGTTTAGGATTAGTACTTCGTGGCAAACAAATTACTCAAAAGCAACCCACAAATTTAAAAACCATGCAAAAACTTGAATACCACTGTATTAATTTTCTCAGACATTAAGGGAATTTTCTATCTCTTGTGCATTAAATTTTAAAGTGTAATACATTCAAAGTGCTGTGGAACCATATTACACATGAGATTTTTAAAATGTGTAGATGAAGAATTTTTGAATGTTCAAACACAGTCTACGTAAAAAATCTGATTCTATCATTTTATTTAATTTAAATGATTACACTATGGAATTTATTTACTGGTAATAATAATTGCATATTGCTCACTGCTCCAGTGTAAGTCTTCAAAGTGGATGTCATTTTGGCAACTTGTGTGTCCCTAACCTACTCCAGTTACCCATCTGTGGAAAGGGGACATACAGTTTAAGGTGGAATCCAAACCAGTAATAGGTTTGAGCCTTCCCTCCTCTTCTCTCCCCACTCCCTTCGTAGATGGCCCAATTTCATTTCATTATTTGTTGCCCTTCAATACATCTTTTCTTTTCCTTCCTGTTTTCTGAGCACTTCAGATGATTTTTTTCCACTCTTCTACTTTGGAATATCTCTTGATTGGGCATGTCCATAAAAAATGTCTTAACAATGTCCATCCCAATCCTTTCCTAATTTTAGCTTGGGCTCAGTCTCTTAACTTTTAAACTTTCTTCCTTGAACCTTAGAATCACTCCAGATTAAATACTTTATTTGTAAAAACTTCTGTGAGTTGTTTCTTTAACTTTTATTTTTGCTGAATTTTATTTACTTTATGGATTCAATGCATTAATTCTTCAGCCTGAGCATTTCTGAAGGTAATTTTTGTTAATATGCAGTCTCACATTTCATATAAGTATCCCGGAATACTAGTCTTCTTTCTCACTACATTCTTCTGTGAGTGTAATGAAACTCATTATTTTTGCCTGATGAATGTCGCTTTAAGATAGATGATATCATCTGAAACTGGTAATGGTAATATAACAACTCAGTTGTGTTGAAATAATTCTTTCAATTAACACTCAACAGCTACAACATTTGAAGTAGTGTTATGCAGCTGTAGTGTTCAGTTAGCGTGCATAATCAGTATGTAAAAAAAAAAAAAAAAAAAAAAAAAAAGAGTATTGTATTCAGGTTATGACACTTAACAATACTGAACCGAGAGAAGATCCCATAGATTTGGAAAGTGGCAATCCTGAGAAAATTGTTAATCCAGTTCTCCTGTGTTTATAACACTGTATGTGATTTATAGCATTTCTAACTTTGAGTTTTTCATTTCCTTGTTGCATTTCTTTAAAGATATACTTACAATGATACAAATATATAAAACACTCCTCATGATGTTCTACAGAAATATTGTAAAACAGCAGTGAGAATTCATGATATCTTTCAAGATATTCAGAGTTGAATATGATTAGCAGAGGGGTCACTAATTTTTACAGACTTTAGCACATTTAAATTTTGTAGTGTACCACTTGTTCCATACAACATGAATATCAACCAAAGTATTTTATTTTTATTTATTTATTATTATTAGTTTTTTTACAGTATTATTTTTTACACAATATTTTTATATTCCAACATGGACTTTGCATTGTTAAACAAATTTCTTTCTATGAAATGTAGTGTTTTGGCCAAGAATATTATGTTTTGGTTTGGCATTATATCACAGTTGGTTGGAAAGATATAATTTTGGAAAAGAGCAGTCTGCGTTTTCAAGATACTGATTCATATAGTCCCTGGTTCAAGTTGGACAATCTGATTAATTTGATTGCAGTGCTTATTTAAAATATAATTTGTCTAGACAAAATCATGTCCAGTACAAATGGTCCCTATGAAGTGAGAGCTGTAAATATTGTCATTCTATTGAAAAACTTTCTCTGTTAATGGTGTTTGACAAACAAGTGAGCGTGAGGGCAAGGCCATTTGGAATAAAGGAAGCCATAATTAGGAACTTCACAATCTTGGCCAAGTCTCAGTACCTGCATACATTTACAAAGTCAGGATTTTCCCTGTTTCCTACGTGGTTGGTGAAATTCAACTTGAGCAGTCAATAAATAAACTTAAATTTTGCTGTGCTTGTCAGTTCCTGCAAGCCTCTTAAATGTCTATTTTGGTGTGTGTGTGTGTGTGTGTGTGTGTGTGTGTGTGTGTGTGTGTGTGTGTGTGTGGTTTGAAAGATGCTAAATTGAAAGACAAGCAATATTAAATTGGAATATCTGCCTTGATAACAAAAACAATTTCCATACAATATTCCACACAAACACAATGGCTTCTGTGGCAAAATAAATACTCATTGGTTTCCAGCAGCATTTCTCATAACTTCTGTGACATTGCTTATGAATCTTAAGTTGCAGGCATAGTTTTGGACCACAAAAATTGGTCAGCCTGAAGTTAGGTAAATACAGTAATTTAACATTTTCGGGTCTTCCTATGCCCTTCCTATTTTATGCAGCTTTGCCTCTATTGCAGCTCTTTTCAAATAATTGTCTTTGGTTATCTTGCTAAAATATTCAATTTTTTAGCCTTCTCTATTTGGCTAATATCTATTTTTTGTGCATTTTATTTTATTTCATTTTATTTATTTATTGCAGATGAAATTCTTAAACCAGTGCTCTACTGGTCATTCCTTCTAAAAGATAAATTTGTATTACAGCAGATGTTAAGTTTCCAAAAAGTGTAGTGAAGTAATCTGCGAACATGATTGCAGGTCATTCCAATGTCTTCGTTTCCTCCTCCCAACTTTTTTGAGGAAATTTTATACTCTTTCAGCATTTCATTCGTGACTCTTGACACTATTTTGTAGACAAGGACAAGGAATAGGGCATTTATTCAGACCATGATTTTTCCTTCCTAAAATCACATTGACATTCACACAAATGACCCTCCAGCGATTTTCCTTTTCTTTCTTTCTTTCTTTACTATTATCTCACATTGTTTAGTAGAATCTCGGGAAGTATGTTATATGCAGGCCATTAAAAAATCCTGTGCAGTCGTAAATGTCTTTTTACCTTTCTTATGTGGTGGATTTATCTAAGCTACTGCTCGTTCATCTGAGATTTTCTCCAGTTTTCCAGATTTTATTTTATATTTCTCAGTGTTCTTGAAGTGTCTCCCAGTTTCATAAATTAAACACATTTATTTTTTTAGTGTCTTTTCAGTCTACCGTTGTATCAAACTCAAAAGTAGGAAATACTTTAAGGATAAGTTTGTGTCTCAAATTAATTTTTCACTCCAGTAATCTCTTATTTTCCCCACCAATGGGTTTAGTCTTTTTGTTGTTGTTGTTCAGTCAGATTTTTCACTGCTATACAAGGCATACGAAAATAAATATTTGAGCTTTAAGGCTTTGTAGAATTTATTACAGTGACTGTACCATTACAAATTATACATTAATTGAATGAGCAACTCAAACATTGTATTCTACAAGCAAGATGGTGTGCCACTTCATTGGCATGCCTTTATACAGTGTTGGTTAAACAACATTGTTCCCGGCCACTGAATTAGTTGTAAGGGGCTGGGTGACACAGCATGTTTTGCACGGCCTCCACATTCACCATATCTGACACATTGTGGTTTTTACCTTTGGATGTTTGAGGCTTTAGCTACCAGCTGACCTAAACAACCTACAACATAGGATTGAAGCTGCAGTTGCATCTATTACTCCAAACACACTGAGTGAGGTTTGGGATGAACACAGCTATCAAATTGATGTATGCTGTGTGATGAAGAGTGCTCACATTGAACACTTGAGGGGCAAACTGTTTGAGTTGCTCATTCAATTTCTTAGTGTACTGTTAAAGTTGGTGCATTATCCTGTCATTGGTTGGTATTATTTAGGAATGTCAGCAAATATTCAGTGTTACAGCAGTTGTAGACCATAAGAAGCTGCAGTGCTATGTTTTTATAAATTCCATCAGGATGAAAATTAGGGTCTTCATTTCTGCCTCTGCCACAAATTCTATATGAATTGTGAATCTAAAATGAGTGAGGTGTTAGCATTAAGAAACAAATAATTTATAGTATTTGTGTTTCAATGAAATGAATGACTGGAACTAATGGTTCTTACAGGTCACAAATTTCAGCAATAAAGGCATAGATATGTCTCTCAGGGTTGCATCATTGGATTATCTAGGGGTGGTTGCAGCAAGGCTTAGAAAGGATGCTGTAATGTCACAATTGAAATTAAATACAATAGACCAGATAATTCAAGAGATCAAAGCTGAAGAACAGAGGGAAAATGAAGACAGTGGGTCATCAGATAAGAAAATAAAAGCAGTAAGTATCCCTACTCTGAACTGTTGTATTTACAATAGAAATTAAATCTTATTTGTGTATTAACACCACTTTTTTTTACAGGAAAAGAATGGAACAGAGTTAGATCCTGAGGAGGAAAGAACGCAGTTCCTGCAACGTGTTTTACTTGACTACTTGGCTGTTAATGGTCAGAATGACCAAGCACTGACATACGCAAGACACTTCTACTTGGCCCAGTGGTACAGGGATGCTACCGCAGAAAAGAGTCGTCCCTCTACCGGAGCAAAATTGTCTCCAAATAAAATGCTCACAAAAAAGAAAAGGACTAGGAAAAAACGAAAAGGTATTTATTGATTGTTTCATCATATATTTTTCAGTGTGTGTTAAGCTTTCTATTAAAAAAAATTGTAACAGCTACACTTACAACTAAACCACTTCACAATTATCTCTCTTCATGATTGTGATGCAGATGATGATGATGATAAATTTATTCGTGCTATATAGATTGTTTCAATGTTCGTAACTGTATTATGAACTTTAATAAAATAATTTAACTGCGGCAGTTACGTTTTACTAATATTCTATTAGCACAATGCATTTTGGCAGCAAGTGGCTATCATGAGGTGTGTTTTCCTAGTTCAAATGCATTACTCTGTGGTTGTATTCATATTCTGACTACTAACAAAACTGTAACTAAATGCACTAATATAATTATCCAAATAATTTAATCATATAAGATACCCCCCCCCCCCCGGGGAGGCCCACATCTCTTCTCCTATCTCTCTCTCTCTCTCTCTCTCTCTCTCTCTCTCTCTCTCTCTCTCTCTCTCTCTCTCTCTCTCTCTGTTTCCCTTTAAGACAGCCTGACTAGTCCCATGATTCTGATGATTGTTATGATTTTGCTTTCCTTGCTGTTTTCTCCTGTTTTTCGGTCCCTCTTTGCTTGACCTCTACTACAAAATTCCTGGTAGTGTGACCCATTTTGGGAAGAACTCTGTACTTACCCGCTATGGTGTGGATCTGCATCATTTCCTTTGCTCATTCCCTCCTTGCTGTAGCCCCCTACCCCTAATAGGTCCCCAGCATGTGTAGTCAGTTGGGGGGGGGGGGGGAGAGCGTGCTGTTATGTACCATTATAGCTGGTCCCCATGACAACACAGGGACCACACTACTGGTACGAGAGCTGTTGACACCCTGTGTATGCCCAGGAGTGGTTACCAATTGTTTTGGGGTATCAGAAATCTCAGCAATGACTGTCCTCCCAGGCAGTCCTCAATGTGGCTGTCATCTTTCAAGGGGAATACTCGGACTGAAAAAGTCAAGGCCGTGATATTCAGATGCAATGTGAAGCCATACATCCCACCACCTTTGCACTACTTCTGTTGCCTCTGTTTGACCACAAGTCCTCCAGGTGCAACACCGTTTGTGGTGATTGTGTTCACTCTTTCCATACAGGGAGCCCTTGCAGCCCGCTGCCTAGTTTTGTAAATTGCCATGTCCCACATGCCCCCCATTCAACAGATAACTGAGGCTAATAAGAAATTTGAGTGTCCCCACGTGGTATCACAAACAACTACATTTGCCTCTGTTGCATCACTTCCCTTCCTCTCTCACCTCCCCCCTAACCTCCTATTATCTTACCCCCCTCCTTCTGTTGGTGACTGCTCCTCCCGCTCAAGGTACAACCCCCCTCGCCCTACCCCTACTCCTCCACCAGTCCTCCACCACTCCTCCTCCTCAGCTGTAGAAGAGTGCATGTTTTCTGTCACCTGCTGGGATTGGTACTACCTTCCACCCCAGCACTCTAAGCAGCAGAAACCTGATAGACTGAGGTCACAAAAGGGAACGACACCCTCAGGGCCTAAAGGCTACTCGTTCCCTCTCTGATATCAATCAGACCTCAACCTGCTCTCTTCCTGATGGCTCTTTTCAGCTTCTAAGGGAGTAGAAAAAGAAGCTGCATTAAGTCTCAGGATGAAGCCCCTTCGATGTTCAAATGGTTTTTGCCTATTCTTGCCCAATCGGAGCCATGTTATATATCACTCCATCTCCAGGGGTGATGAGCACAAATTCTGAGAATTAATTTAGTTAGGGTCTTCCCTTTTCATCCTCTGTGGCTGTCCTTCAGTGGAACATTGGTGACATCTGATCCAATAGGGCAGAACTGCAGCTTCTTCTGTGAACGTACTCCCCAGTGATTTTCTACCTTCATGAATTAAACCTAAACCCTCATGATCTCTTTCATCTTGTACACTTCACCTCATTTCATTTAGACCTTCCTGCTGTATCAGGGATTCTAGCTCATAAGGGTGTCGTGCTGCTCATACGGAATAACATCCATAGCCACACCATTCCTTTGGATACCCACCTTCAAGTCGTAGCTGCCAGACTTTCCCTTGCTGGATTTAGCTACTCATTGTGCAATGTATACGCACCCTCATCTTCTACCATCAACAGGATGGAGCTTTTGCACCTCATAGACCAGCTTCCACTTTAGTTTCTGCTGGTTGGTGACTTCTTCAACACCCACCACCCTGTTTGAGGCTCTCCATGCAACTGTCAAATAAGGCTCTCTTGGCGAATATCTTCAGTCACATTAATCTCGTCTATCTCAAGACTGGTGAACTTACATTTCTATCAGGCTCCACACATACCCTTTCCCATTTAGATCTCTTGATCTGTACTGCCCAGCTTTCCTATTGGCTTGGGTGGTCTATCCTAGTGTAACATTCAGGGAACATAAAATTCCAATATTGATGACCAGGTCAGTCTTACTAGTACTATTCTCTTTGCTGGCAAATACTTCATCACCCACCATGGAGTGGAATTCAGAATGCCACAATGCAATCGGAGCTTGGAGACGTGCTCTCCCCACCGTTAAATGACATCCCGCATTGGAGAATTATTATTAGAGATAGTAAACGAGCTAGCTGGCTCCACCTCCTCTTCAGTATTTAAGGTAACCTCCGTCGACTCTCCAGGGCCTCGGCTCATTCTCCAATCCACAGTCTCACTGTTGCAAATGATATTCTTGTGGACCCCATTGCCATCTCGGACACCTCGGGCTACTACTTCACTGAGATTTCCAGTTTCACGGGCTACCATCTTACTCTCCTCTCTAGAAAATGGGCAGTGGAACAAAGGACTCTCTTTCTCCTCCCAAAACTGTGAATGATTTAATGCCAATTTACCAAGAGGGACCATCAACATGCACTCTCTTCATCACTATCCTTGTCTCCAGAATTGGGTGGCATTCACTTAAACAGATGTTACAGCACCCGTCTTCTGAGGGCTTACATTATCTTCTCCAAACCTATAACCGCATCTGGTCAGGCAGTATGTTCCCTTGATGCTAGCTTGACATCACAGTCATTCGTGTACCTAAGCTTGGCAGGCCAAACATCTTCCATCCAGCTACCATCCAGTTTCCCTTCACCTGTGTCTGCAAGGTGCTGGAACATATGATTGATGGTCGGTTTGTGTGGTGGCTCAAATCTCAGTAGGTCCTCACAATTGCACAATGTGGCTTTTGCGAACACTGCTCTGCCATAAATCGTTTCATCACCCTATAAACTTGTATTATGACTAATTTTTCTTCATAATTGTCAAACATTGGTACTGTGGTTTTTTTACCTGGAGAAGGCATATGCCACCTCTTGGATGGCAGACATCTTCCATAGTATGCACACTTGGGAAGTCAGGTTCATATGCTTATTTTTATTCAGGAATTTCAGAAAGGTCTTGGTTTTGAGGTACATGTGGGTCTGGACCTGTCAAACACTTGTATTCTTGAGAATGGTGCGCCACAGGGCTTGCCACTAAGCATCGTTCTCTTTGCCATCACAATTAACCCCATTATGGGTTGTCTACCATCAGGTGTCTTAGCTTCTCTGTTTGTAGATTGCTTTGCCATTTATTGCAGCTCCCATTGAACATGTTTACTTGAGTGGTGTCCATACCATCTCTACTCATGGAGCACCAATAATGGATTCCACTTTTCTGCACACAAAGACATTATGTATGAACCTCTGGTGGCATACAGAATTTCTCCCACTATCTTTTCCATTCATTGATGCAACAAAATTCTTGGAAATTAGGTTCAACAGGAAACTTCGTTGCTCCTACCATGCGTCTTACTTCCAGGTCAATGCACCTGCTCACTCAGTGATGCTCGATTTCATGTGGCGTTTTTGGCCATTAGACCCCAGCTGGGATTGTTTTTGGCCCACCTGGTGCAAGTCTTTAAGTGATGCCACATGGGTGACTTGCATGTCAATGATAGTGAAATGATGATGATATGATGATGATGATGATGATAACACAACATCCAATCCCCGAGTGGAGGAAAATCTCCAACCCAACAGGGAATAGAACCCAGACCTCCTGCATGATGATCTACCATGCTGTCCACTGGACTACAGAGAGGGATTGCTCACTTAATGTTATACAAGCATTGTGCTTGTGGGTAGTGGATCGGACTACTTGCCTCCGTTTTACTGATATCTTGTCTGCTCGAAAGTGGACTAGGGATGTATCATATACTCCTCCCCATGATCATCCATTTTACGCCATCACATTATCCGTTATCAAGGGATCTGTTTAGCAAAGAGAGTCTTCTATACCAGTCTTGTAGAGTGTTTTTATGCTGAACTGCTGAAATACCACTATCCTTCCAGATGGAAGTCCTTCTAAGTTGATATGCAAGCTGTCTGTCATCTATGTGTGGTCATTCAACCTATGCTGTCTTTTTTAATGATTCCCTTGACCATCTGTTTGCAGTATGTCTGTCTTCTCTATTGCCTCCCAGAGTTTGCTTTCGTTTGCTGCTTCGGCAGCTAGTCTCCACACTTCCTGTCACATTCCCAATGGGTGTGAGCTCTTCCCCACCTTGGCTTCGTCCCAAAAACTGTGTTAACTTTGAGCTCTTTTTTGCTTCATAAAGGCACTACCCCTGGCCAGGTCTACCGCAACGAGTTTTCACACTCCATACACAGCTTGACAACAGTAGCTCCATCTTCACCACATATGGTGTCGGGTGTGCCTTTGTACTCTGAAAATTCTCTTCAATATCGTTCACCTGAGCAGTGCTCGATCTTTACTGCAGAGCTCTTTGCTCTTTATCAGGCCACCCAGTACATCAGGCAATAATAGTCTCCTAATAGTGTCTGAGAGCTCCAGAGCCTTTGCGTATTATATCCAGTCCTCCCCATGATACAGCAGATTTGGGAATTCCTTCAATCGCTAACTGTGAGTGAGATGACTGGTGTTTTTGTGGGTTCCTGGCATGTTGGAGTGTTGAGGAGTGAGATTGCAGATGCTGCTGCAAAGAAAACAGATTTCCTTACTCGGCTTGCTACACATTCTGTTCTATCGGATGACCTCCGTACTGCAGTGTCTTAAGCATGTGGTATCACTCAGGTATGCTCATTGGTCTTCCCTTCAAGGAAACAAACTCCAGGACATCAAACCTTTCTGTATTGCTGGTTGACTTCCTCTCGGCCCTCTCGCCATGAGGTGGTCATTCTAGCACGGCTGCACATAGGGCACTGTCGTTTCAGGTTCTGCCACTTACTTTGTGATGACCCTCGTCACATTGTAGCACTGTTCGCAACCCTTGACTGTGTGCCATCTTCTGGTGCTGTGCCTTTTTTTTAACTATCTCTGTCAGAATTTGTATTTCACGTCTAAGTTGTCTGATGCTTCAGCCGATGACCTGCACTCTGTTGATCAAATTTTACATTTTATCTGTCACACCATAATGGTGAATGAAATTTAACTCTGACCATGCTTAGTTCTTGCAGTGAACGTGTTTTTTGATGAGTATGACTGTCGTAGTTCTGTGCCCTCGTATATATATATATATATATATATTATAGAGGAAAAATTCCTAACAGGAAAAATATACGTAAAAAGTAGATCAAGTACACTTACCAGGTGAAGGGGCACAGGCAGTGATAGCAACAAATAAAACACACACACACACACACACACACACACACACACACACACACACACACAAACGCAAGACCCTCATCATTTCCTTTTCCCTCTCCTTCCCTTCTGCCTGACGAAGCAGCTAGGCTGCGAAAGCTTGCGTGTGTGTGTGTGTGTGTGTGTGTGTTTTTTATTTGTTGCTATCACTGCCTGTGCCCCTTCGCCTGGTAAGTGTACTTCATCTATATATAAGATCAATCTTCTTGAGCAAGTTTGAATTTCAACACCTGCCCCCTCTCGCATACACAGCATATGAACATAATCACACTGTAATGCATCTGTAACTGAAAAAACATGCCTGATTGTAACTTGCTGCCAAAATGCATTGTGCAAATAAAATATTAGTAAAAAGTGAATGTTGCAGTAAAATCATTTAACAAATTATTTTTATTTTTATCATTGACTATGTGGTTACTCGGCATGAAATATTATGATATTGACTAACTACTAATCATTCAAATGCCATATATTATTTCTATGCGGACAAAATATTACCATCTTAATAATTTTGTGATGACACTTTCTAATTTAATTTTTTTTTAAATAACTTCTCAGGCCGCTTTTATTTCAATCAGTTTCTGCAACTTACAAAATAACATCAGAGTTCAGTGAGGTACTACTTTTGTGAAAATTTTCAGGAGAAAGCAGTGAAGAAGACAGTCCAAGTAGTTCTGATATAGAAGATGCAGAAGATTCTAAAGTGGATACTGAAAGTAGTGAAAAGAAAGCTCAGCTGTACAGAGTAATTGAACTAAGAAAGCAGTTTCTCATCAGCAAAATAAGACCATTTGAGGACAATGTGGGTGTAGGGAAAAGAACTCAAGTTCTACAAACTTACATTGACTATGAAAGTGCTGAGCTTATTTCTAGGTATTTAGCATCAAAGAGACCATTTTCTCAAAGTTTTGATGCATATCTCAAACATGTAAGTAAAGTTTTATTTCTCTGTGTGTGTGTGTGTGTGTGTGTGTGTGTGTGTGTGTGCGTGTGCGTGCGTGTGTGTGAGAGAGAGAGAGAGAGAGAGAGAGAGAGAGAGAGAGAGAGAGAGAGGAGAGGGGGGGGGGAGGAGAGGGGGAGGGGGGTAGTGAGGTGCATACATATTTGAGCACTCATGCTTGCCACCTACAATTGACATTAACACCCTCTTTCTCTGCCCTTCCTCCAGTAATGGGATGACTAGATTCTGGTGTGTTGCTCTGCTTCCAAAAAGATGCCTACCGCAAAATCATCCATTATGTTTTATAATTGAAAGTTTCATCAGTTTTAAAGTATTGTAAATCATAGCTATGCTTTCATGCAAATAAAATTCTCTGTTGAGTGAGAGCAACAATAAATGATGACAAATTTTAGTATGTAAGTAGCCATGACAGTGCCACTAAACAAAACTGCTGGCACAAGCTACTGTTCAGGCTGACAGTGGTTTGATGACAAGTCATGGAACTGAACTGTGGCAAGAGAAAATGTGAACTTGCTATGCAAGCTAATTTACAGTGAAGCAATAGCTCTGAAACCACAGATAAGTGTGTGACGATAAACAGAACTCGTGGCTGATACAGGTGGTATACAACAACTGAGCACAAGGAAAATAATGAGTGGCATGAGGTACAAGGCAAGGTCCTTAGTTGTTGAACTCTGTGCTAGAACTGCCTCGTCCTGCTTACTGCCACTGACATGTAAATGCTTCAGTTAAATGCCATGCAAATTATGGGAGGCAATTTCAGGTGCAGATGCTTTTACCCTAGGTTGCATCAAATTCTGGTAGAGATAGAGCCAGAACTTCCTCATTTAAAACAAAAGTGCATGCACTGCCAATGTCTGCAAGCAGTTGCTCAGCATCCGCTCCTTTGTTTGTTGTTTTCTTATTTTGAAATGAATGAAAGGACTAAGCTGAGACCACAACAGATTTTAATTATGCTCCACTTAGGAACAGAAGGAATCAGCAATCACTGTGTCTGGGTCACTTTTGCTTTCACTGGATGTGGGTGTAGGCTTTTGGCCTATATGTGGAAGTCCGGACCTCCTGTGACAGTGAAAATTCTAGTTTGTTTATGCACATGGCCACTCTGCACTATAGAGACTGGAAACAGAAACTGTCATATTTTGGTTGTGTCAAAATTCACCTCTTAAAAGTGTGAATAAATTAATGTTGATTGAATTTCCATGCTGAATTTTCTCTAATGTGTGTATAGGGCTATTTTCAGTTCTAATTCTATGCAAAGTGCCTTCTGCGTAACATTGTCATGTATGCATAGTAAGAGTACAAATGCCCAGGGAAGGTCTGAATTAGTTACTGTATTTGGCAGAAAAAGAAAAAAAAAATGTCAAGAGAAACCTTAAATCAAACACACATTCAGTTCACTACAGGAAGATGCTGCTGATTCTCAACAGAATGATTATTTGTCGAGAGCTTCAATACAGCTGCAAAAAGAAAACCAATGCAATTAAAGTGATTTTTTTGAAAATTGACATTCCAGTCAAAAAGTTCTGCAATCATTACTTCTCAACAGCCAATTTCAAATCACTAAGGCAAGGTCTTTACATAAGTAGTGGTGTGGTGGCTGATGGGAGTAACTGATGGGACACTGCACCTTTTACATACTTTTCATTTTTAGCAAGACATATTTAAAAAACTTATTCTCATTTTCAAGTGCAAATATTAGTATATTTGTTCTGATGATTTATATACAAGCCATATAGGGATGGTATCTTATGTGTATGTTGTTTTTCACATATATGAGACATCACACAAAATACTTGCAAAATATTTGCACTTAACATTGAGAAATAACATTCAAAATCCATCTTCTAAGCATGGAAAAAATACACAACTGGAGCAGTTTCATTATTTAAATGTGAATGACACGGAGTGCAGGCTTTCCAAAAACAATTATTGTGGTGAATAATCCAAAACACTTGCCAGTTATATTAGTGGCTAAACATTGTACAAAATTAAGCTAACTTTTATTAGGTGATGAATGAGAACCATCTGTTACAAAAGCTGTTGTAGATCTAGGTGTGAGGATTCAAAGGCTTAGGATACCACCTAAGCCTTTGTTAAAATAGATCACTACTCCAGTATCTTGCTTTTTGTCAAGAAAAGAAAATGGGGGGAAAAATGAATGCAGAAAATGAGAGTTGGTGTAATTATCATGTAGATTGAAATCTCTGTGTAAACAGAGGTACTCACTGTGAGGAAGTAAAATGGAAGATTAACAGTGGAGATTGTGTTAGGTTTCAGTAGCAATGAAATTGGTAACACTACAAGGAAAGTAAAGTCTTTTGCTAATTACATGATACTTAAACAGTATAAAATAAGTTATGTCTCCTCACAAAGTAATGAAGAAGCAATTGTAAAGAAAGAAGTGTGAACCAAGTACAAATAAGACAGATGCACATGATAAAGAGGGAACCAGATAGGAGCTGATTAATGGAGAGTCATAGATACAAACACATCAGTTCAATAAACAATGAAAACAGTGTAAGTTGCTGGAACAATTCCCATTACTTACATATGAAAGGCAGGTATTGAATGGAAGGTGCAAAGTATGTGAATGGTGAAATAGCTGTAATGTGCATCAGAATATTACTGCCACGATGGTATACCCCTGTGCACTGAGGCGCCGTGCAGTGGTGCGTGCATCAGTTCACCGTCGGAGGTTTGAGACCTCCCTCGTGCGTGTGCGTGTGCGTGTGTGTGTGTGTGTGTGTGGTGTGTATCATAAAATTTTACTGTATGGCAGTTCTTTTTACAACCTGTTGTGTTTAGTGATTACAGATGTGGACTTGAAACAAACCTATGTATGATGGCTTTTTTCAAATTTAAAATCACATTTCAAAATGTCCAGCAAACATTCAGCTAAACATTTCCTGTTTTTCATACAGATTTTGTGTGTTCTCACGGAGAGTTCGATAGCCATTCGAACTAAAGCAATGAAGTGCCTCACAATGGTTGTAGAGGCAGATCCAGCAGTTCTGGCAAGAATGGATATGCAGTGTGGGGTTAGCCATTCCTTCCTTGACCATTCTACATCTGTTAGAGAAGCTGCTGTAGATCTGGTTGGAAAGTTTGTTTTGAGTAGACCTGACCTTATTGACAAGTATTATGATATGCTTTCTGCAAGGATATTGGTAAGTACAAATTTTTGTGTTCATAATAATATCAATATGTTTTATGATAATTATTTTTATGTTCCCCATTAGAGTGAAATACTGTTATCATAGCATTTAAGGTATTTCTTTCAGGTTGTTGTTAAAATTCTTATAGTTTTATTTCAATGAGATCAATCTTGCTTCCTTATGAGATAGTGGCTAATGTTTTACTGTACAGATACAGCTACATTACTAGACACTTTCTGGGGTTGCTGTAGTTTCAGGTATGATTTTTTGCTGTTTTAGGACACGGGAGTAAGTGTGAGGAAGCGAGTCATAAAAATTCTGAAAGATATCTGTATGGAATGTCCAGATTTTCCTAAGATACCCGAAATCTGTGTTAAAATGATACGTAGGGTGAATGATGAAGAAGGTAAGTGGCAAAAAAAGCAACTGATGAAGTTGACTGTTACTGTTAACATACAAGAAAATGTTTATAATGGTTTTCTTGGTTGCAGGCATTAGGAAGCTTGTAATGGAGGTGTTTCAAAATATGTGGTTCACTCCTGTTCGTGAACGGCCTTCATTAGATACTACAGCACTTTTGAGGAAAGTTATGAATATTACTGATGTTGTTGCTGCTTCACGAGATATGGGTCTGGAGTGGTTCGAACAACTTCTACTTAGTGTAAGGAAGGTTTTTCTTTACATTTACGTTTTACATTTGTGTATACAAACAGAAGAATTGTATTGATTTAGCAATATTGGTAAATTATACAGGTGGCAATGAACATTACGGTTCTTGCACTAAACAATAGTGCAGACACCTCTGTAGAGTGCAAGATCATTCTGGAGATCATTGATTTTATAAAATCTGTAACAATCCCTATGCATTTGAATGAAAATAGTTGTTCACACTACTACTGCAGCTTAACGTACCATGACAGCATATTTTCTGTACACAAAAGACAACCAGAATGTAATTTTGAGGGTTGAATTCACAACTAGGAATTTCAAATGTACACTAAAAGAATTAATTACACAATTATAAGTCCAATGAGGTGTTGAGTTATTTCCAGTTGTTTTCTTCATCACAGGTGTTCCCTGGTGATTGTTAATTGTCACTGTCAAATCTTGACTCATTTTTATAGTAAATGATCTATTTTAACAGAATGGGTAATGGTGTTTAAAAAATTATTTGAATGTAAATTCCCCGCCACCCTTAAAAATAAAATTAGATTAGTCAAAACAATTCAGACAATGTCAAGGGAATTAGATCAGTAAAAGAGACACTAAAATTAGCAATTACATTTTGCCATCTGGGCATCAAAATAAAAGGTGGTGCCATAAATAAAGATAATATAAAATGCAGACTGATCATAGAAAGAAAAATGTTTCTTAGAGAAGAGACTTGCACGAGATGAACAAGGTGGGCGGGGGGGGGGGGGGGGGGGAGGGGAGGGGACTGCATTAAACCAGTCTGAGGTTGAAGACCACAGCAATATGTATAGAGAGATTGAAAGAAATGATATGTAATGGTAAATAGAAAGTTCATTGTGTGATTTTATTTCTTTACTATATTAAAGAAACAGTTTTGCCAATTCCCAGTCTTAACCATAAAGTTAAAGAAATTAAGGCTTACATGAAGTCAAGTAAACAGTAACTTTTCCCTCATGAAAAAATGAAATGACTTGCAGTCATGTGGTAGTTTGCAGCTAGTGTGTGTGTGTGTATTTGTCGTGGACTCCCTGCCACCCCCCCCTCCCCCCCTTTCCTTTTACCGTCTATGGGTGCTAAGGATGATTGTGGGTAGAAATCTCTTTTTGTTGTGGTGGAAATTGGGGTATACAGATAAGGTGTGGGGGGCCAAATAGGGTGATGGACAGCATGGTAGGGGTGCTGAATGATGGTGAATTATGCCTGTGGCAGTGTGTAGAGATGTGGTATGACAGAATAATGGGCTGAAAGGTACAGTATGGGGGCTGTGATAGTAGGCACATGCATGTGTGTTAGGGGAGGAGGAGATCAGGACCAAGTGGTGTCACAAACTAGTTAATGTTGTGGCCAGGTGAGTTACAGAATGAAAGGATATGTTGTAGCTGAGAGTCCCAACATGCACAATTCAGAAATCTCATGTTAGTGTTAGGAATCCAGATGGCACGGGCTGTGAAACAGGTGTTAAAATTGAGCACAGCTTCAGTGGCAAGCTTGACAATTGGGTTTTATTTTGGCCATAAATTTGGTCGTGGTCATTCAGGCATACTAACTACTTTTAGTGGTCATGCCCACTTCCAAAATGTGTCGCATAGTGTTTGCAGTTAAGTTACTAAACCCCATAACTGCTTCCTACCTTGTATGCGATAGGAGATTGCTGTCCAGTGATACACTGTAGTGCTAAATTGGTGATGTGCAAGCATTTTATTACATATATTCATTGCTATGCGGCAATGGCTGTGTGGTTCTAGGTGTCGTGTCGGGGACTGTGCAGCAGCTCCAGGTGGCGGTTTGAGTCCTCTCTCTGGTGGGCATGCTTGTGTGCGTGTGTGTTTTGTCCTTAGGTTACTTTAAGTTGTTTCTAAACCTAGGAACTGATGACTACAGTAGTTTGGTCCCACATATTTACGAACATTTGAACATTTTTGAATGCCTATTCATTTCCATATACCTATCTTTGGATAAATATGGGGACCTATTATCATTTATGAAACTAACCAAGCATTGTAGTAAAGCCTAAACCAAAATAATTCATTTCATTCACATTGTAGTAAACATAGAAATGTTATGTTTGAAAATGTGTTGTTTGTTGCAGCTTTTTAAGCCAAAGGAGGATAAAGATGACTCGACCAAGCCCCATGCAGAACCTCCAAAGGCTTTATTGACTGCTTGTAAACAGATTGTAGATTGCCTAATTGAAAATGTGTTGAGACTTGAAGAGACAAGTTTTGCTCCTGAAAATGAAGGTCGTGGATCATCTCAGCGGCTTGTTGCTTGCCTCACTACACTCTATCTCTTTGCAAAAATACGGCCACAGCTTTTAATAGATCATGCCACGACATTGCAGCCCTATCTCAGCGTTAAATGCCAGGTGAGGGTAACACTTGAAAAAAAAAATAATTATCTGGAACCACATTTTATATTTGAACAATATTAAAGGCATTATCTGATAAATTTAGATACACTTAGGATAAACACAAATGACCAGCTAATATACTGTCAAAGAGTAGTATTAATAATGTGTTGTAATGTATTGTCATCATATTAATTACTTCACCAGACTTTGTCCTAAGTATTTCTGACTTCATACACCTTTGATCAATCACACTTTCTTTGCTATGGTGTAATGTATTTGCTTTTTTATTAGTGCTCTGCATTTTGAGTGAATACTGTAACACATAAATTACTGTAATTTATTTCATAATGAAGTATTTGTGTCTTGCCCATCTTACTTCCTTTACAAGACCATGAAGTATGGATCTCTGTGGCATGGGGCATTTGTGATGAGAATTCTTCCTGTGATAATGTTCTTTTGGATAACTATGTAAATGAAAGGAGGGGAGTGTCGGAAGCCTTTTCTGGCTTATAAAATTATATCCAGTTATGTCTTTGCCTGAAAGATGGATGATCATGCACTTTCTCTTAAGGACTTACTCAATCCATGAGACATTTATGACACACTTTATACAGTGGGGAAAAGACAGTAGTATGAAGCTACAACAGCTATTGATGACCTATTTATTGGTACTACTTGTTTCACAGTTATTTAGTTATAATTAAAGGAAACAAATTTTTAAATACATCCATTAACTGTATACTAATTGTCTGTGTATGTGAATATTTCTGATTTCCAGACACAGGGAGACTACCAGATAATAAGTAGTGTGGCTCGCACGTTAGAGTTAGTAGTTCCACTTATAGAACATCCAAGTGAAACATTCCTTGCACAGCTGGAAGAAGATTCTGTAAAGCTTATACTTCAACATGATCGTGCTGTTGTTCAGTCATGCTTGTCATGTTTAGGTTCCGTTGTAAATAATGTTACCAGAAATTTCAAACTGATTCGTGACTGTTTTAACAAATATTATGGTAAGTGAATTTATTATTTTTTGTAATTTTTTAAAATTATACTTGTTGTTTGTTAATATAGTAGTATTTTCAAACTGTTTTACTTAATTCATTTAATAAATGTTTATCTTAATAAAGTATATGTTAAAAGTTTTGGGGATCTATTCATATTCTCAATTTGTGGTATCCATAAAAAATGACATTTTTGTCTTGGGTAAAAAAAAAAAAGGGGGGGGAGGGGGATTGAGCATGCTGCTGGTACCAGAGCTGTAACCTCCCCATGCAGGCCAAGGAGTTGATACCCATCCTCTTGGGTATCAGGACTCATGGGAATGGCCATCGCTCTAGGTGGCCTTTGCTGTGGCTGGGTGGCACCCGTGGGGAGAGCCCCTGATTGGAGTTGGTGGTACCAGGGTGGACATTTCACATGGTGAAACATGTGAAGTTAGAAAATGGTCATAATATGGCAGTCTCAGAAATCAGAAATAATACATACAGTGCAGCTACCTATGACAAGAGGACCTTCCCCTCTCTGTCTACCCCCTTGGGAGGAAGGCCAGGCACATTGGCTTGGAGTGAAACCCTTTCCACATTACCTGGTCTGCACCAGGACAAACAGAGGAATATTCACTGCCACCAAACCGTCGTCTTTGATATTTTCAAGAAATGAGTTTGGGGAAGTCGAATTAATGAGCAAGATGCATTCTGAATCCCTGCTCATTAATAAAGTTTTTGCTCTCCAATCTGCAGCTCTGTGCACCTGCTACCATCTTGGTGACATCCCGGTGTCCGCAACTCCTCCTCAGTCATTAAACATGCTTCAGGGAATTATTTTCCATCGCGACCTTCTCCTCCAAACTGATGAACTCCAGGCCAATCTCGAATGGCGAGGTGTTCAATTTGTTCACCATATGCAGAGAGGCCCTAAGGACAATTGAGTGGATACCGGTGGAGTGAACTTGGCCTTGGAGGGGGGTACTCTCCCAGATGAGGTCAAGGTCATGATCTATTGTTGTGATGTTACACCATATGTTCCCCCTCCTGTGCAATGTTTCTGATGTATGCAGTTTCGGCACATGTCTTACCATTGCACAGCAGTCCCTGTATGCAGTGTATGTGGACGTCCACTCCATGAGGGGGACCCTTTGTATTCCACCTCCTGTATGTGTCACCTTTCAACAACACCAGTCTTCTCAAACCCAGATTGCCCTGTGTATAAAAAGAAGATTGTCCAAGAGTAAAAGTCCCTTGAATGCTTAATGTACCAGGAGGCTTGCTGAAAATTTGAGTGACTGTATCCTGTTCAAATGTTATCTAGCTTTGCTTCGGTTACATTCTCTACCCCTCCCTTCTCCTCATCACATTCCCACCCCACTCTTCCATTCTTTCCCCTCGCTTTCCTGCATCTCCCTTGCTTCTCCATCAGTGTCCCCCTCCTCCCTTCCAGCCGGAGAAGTGCTCCCCCCCCCCTTTTCTGTGGCACTTGCTGGTGCAAGTGCCTGCTCCCAGGGTTCCTCTTCGTGGTATTCACCAGATAGGAGGTCTTCTGCATCAAGCCTACAGCTAGACTCCCAGTCCGTGTATACCAAGGTCACCTGATCTTTGTTGGTGCCAGACCTTACTGATGAGAGCTGTCTCTCTGGGACTTGTCCTCTCTGCCCTGTGAGAGAGAAAGAAGAAACAAAACTCGCAAGACGAGGCCTTAGTCCTCACAACCAAATAATCCCACTGTACTTGTCTGATCCCCTGCTCACGGATGTCATCCCTCCCTCACGAACATTGACCCAACATTGTGATACGCATAAGTCTGTTCGCCTCCCATCTGGATCCTTGATCTGTTCTCATCCAATGGAACTTTAATGACTACTATTATCACCTCCTGGAGTTAAAACATCTTATTTCCTTTTACTCTGCAGGTTGTGTTGTTCTGCAGGAATCACATTTCACTGAAGGCCATTCACTGACACTCCTTGGGTTCCACGCTTTGTCAGAACTGTGTTACCCGCCTACAAGCATCTGATGGGTCTGCACCCTAGTTAATATGGACATTGTTAGTTAATGGATTCCTCTCCATACTACACTGGAAGTGGTTGCTCTTAGGGTTCACTTA
Organism: Locusta migratoria; assembly: GCA_026315105.1. Classification (NCBI taxonomy): domain Eukaryota; kingdom Metazoa; phylum Arthropoda; class Insecta; order Orthoptera; family Acrididae; genus Locusta; species Locusta migratoria. The sequence continues at coordinate 426,213,805 of CM048755.1, read as the reverse complement.
AACACCCCATTAACAATCTGTAATCTCTATCTCCCTCCTGACAGGCCACCTATGTCTCCTGTCCTAACAGCCCTCCTTCAGCAACTCCCTCCCTCCCTCCCTCATTCTTGGGGACTTTAATGCCCATCATCCTTCATGAGGCAGTGCCCATGCAACTAGTTGGGCTTCCTCTTAGACCATTTCCTTGCTGATCATGACCTGTGCCTTTTCAATGATGATTCCCCTATCCATTTTAGTACCGCACATGGCACTTTTTCTGCCATAGATCTTTCACTAACTTCTCCTCCCCTTTTCCCTTCATTTCATTGGTCACCGCATGACAAACTTTGCGATAGTGACCACTTTCCTTTGATTCTTTCACTATCCTCAAACTGGACACACACTGTTGGGTTTTCCGTCATGCTAATTGGCCTTTGTATACAATCTAGATGGTTTTCACACCATTCCTGCCTCACTGTATTGATGACATCATCGGTGATGTGTGCACTGTGATTACTTGAGCTGCTAGCATTGCTGACCCCCAGTCGACTGGCCCTCCTTGCCGCTGCCCAGTTCCGTGGTGAAACACAACCACTGCCATGGCGATTCATGCGCACCATCGAGCCTTGCAACATTATAAGCACCACTCATCCCCCACTGTCCTTATCAACTTTAAATGCCTTCTTGCTAAGGCTCATTGTATTATCAAACAGGGCAAGCTGGTGTGGTGGAGTGTTTTCTCTCTTCCTTGGGATCTTCTGTAACCTTGACACAGGTGTGGGCTGTGCTCCACTCCATCCAAGGTTGCCAGCAGCCGTTTTTAATCCCTGGCCTTGCCTTAACAGACGGGGGTCTGTACTGACCCATTAGTTCTCGCAGAGCATCTTGCAGCTCACTTTAGGAAGGCGTCGGCGGTGCCTTTTCTTCTCAAGAAACTGCAGGCCAAAGTCTCAAATTTATGTTCTACCACTCACCAGGAGGAAACTTATAACAAACTCTTTACTGAATAGGAACTGCTTCTGGCCCTATCCTCTTCCCATTATTCTGCACCTGGCTCTCGTGCCATCCATCTCAGTCCTTCAAAACGGCAATATCTCCTCCAGGTATTTATCCACATTTGGCTCCAAGGGGGTTTTCCCCTCCCAGTGTAGGGACAGTATAGTGGTTCCCGTTCTTAAGCCTGGCAAGGATCCGTCATCCTTGAACAGTTACTGGCCGATTAGCCTGACAAATGTACCATGTAAGTTACTTGAAATAATGGTTGCCCACATATTATGCTGAGTACTCAAAACAGTGGACTTTGGTCACCTTATCTGTGTGGGTTCCAGGAAGGATGGTCTGCTATAGACCATCTACTTCGACTGGAAACAGCAATCAGACAGGCCTTCTCAAAATGTCAACATCTTGTTGCTGTTTTTATTTATGTAAAGCATATGACACTGCTGGGTGTCATTATATTTTATGTACCCTTCATGACTGGGGTCTGTGAGGCTTTTTACCAATTTTTATAAGTCAGTTTTAATCCTGCCACATGTTCGGGGTAAGGGTTGGCTCTTCCTTCAGCTCTTCACGGATCCAGGAGAACAGTGTTCCACAGGGTTCTGTTTTAAGTGTTATACTCTTCCTAATCGCCATCAATAGGTTGGTGAGCTCTGTTGAGCCACTTGTCACTCCTGTACTGTACGTCGACAACTTTTGCATATGGTGCAGCTCCCACTCTGTAGCCTCGGCTGAACACCAGCTCCAAGGTGCCATTCTGTGGGCTCCCACGTGGGTGCTTTCACTTGGCTTCCAGTTTTTCCTTTGTAAAACGAGGTTAAAGCATTTCTGTTGTCATGCTACAGTCCACCCTGATCCAGAACTCCTCTTGGGTACTCAGCGCTTGTGGAAGTTGTGGCACAGCACTGTTTCTTTAGCCTCCTTTTTAATAATAAAAAGAACTGACTTGGCTGCCCCATATTTGTCAGCTGTAGATAAACTGCATGTGGAAGCTTAATGCCCTCCATTTCCTAGCCCTCTCATCCTGTGGTGCAGATCGTACAACACTCATTCATATCTACCGGGCTCTGATTCAGTCCCAATTAGATTATGGCTGCCAGGTTTATGGCTTGGCAGCTCCTTCTGCCCTGAAATTGTTAGACCCAGTTCATTATTGTTGTGTCCACTTGGCTACAGATGCCTTCCAGATAAGCCCTATTGACAGTCTCCTTGCCGAAGTGGGAATCCCCCCTCTTCAGACTAGGTGGCATCAGCTTTTGGTATCCTATCCATTGCCATTTGACCATTTCCTGGTCATCCCACATATCATGTTCTTTTTGAGGGTGATGGTTTTAGAACTCCTGATACTCGCTCTCAAGTGGGCTTACCCATCAGATTGTGGCTCACTTCCATTTGTAGGGACTTCCATCTTCCTTCCCTTGCCTGTATGCACCATGCTATACCGTGCACACCAAGCTCCAAAAACTTCAGTCGCCCCCACAATCTTCTAGTGTTTGTTGTATACAGTACTTGCAGAATTTTAGAGTGCCACAATTTTCTACACTGATGGATCAAAATCTGCTGGTCATACAGGATATGCATTTATATCTCACATTGGTATGAAATGCCATTCGCTGCCAGAATCGTGCAGTGTATTTACGGCAGAACTGGGGCACTTCATTTTACCAAACAGGTAGCCCTGGACTGTTTTAATCTGTTCAGACTCGACGAGCAGCCTGCAGACCATAGACTAATGCTACTCCTCCCATTGTTTGGTCATTGGTATCCACGATCTCCTCACTGATCTTCATCACACTGCCTGCTCTGTTGCTTTTCTCTGGGTTGCCAGTCATTTGGGTATCCTAGGAAATGAACAGGCTGACCAGTTGACTAGAGTAGACATAACTTACATAGGACTCAGATTTGGGTGCAGATGAGATCGCTGCTCATACAGGACTGGAACAGCAACTGGCAGGCTACTGCCCCGTCTAATAAACTCCGCTCCATAAAGTTGACTACTACAGCTTGGAGTTCTTCCTTACGCCCTTCTCAGAGGGAAGCCACTGTCCTTTGCCGTCTCTGCATCAGTCATTCCAGGCTGACCCATGGTTTCATTTTGTGCAATGAGCCTCCCCTAAATTGTGGTTGTGGAGCCCTACAATCTGTGGCTCATATCCTAGTGGAATGCCCACTCCTCTTGGCGATCCATGGCAAATATGGAATTTTGCACTCATTGCCCTTGGTTTTGGTGGATGATTCATGGATGGCTGAAAGGTTCCTTGGGTTTCTCCGTGAAAGTGGTTTTTACTCTCAAATATAAGATTATTGTCTCTTGACGCTTGGACAGGATGAGTGGGTTTGTGGCTCTTTCTGCAAGCAGCAGGGTCTGGAGCTCTGCCCCTCCCCACTGAAGATATCCATTTCTCCTTTTACTTTGTTTTTACTATTTTAAGCTTCTGCTTTAGGAGCATACACTGTTCACTTGTACCTGCTTGCCATTAAGGAATAAGGGTTCTAGAGCTGTAGTGATGTCTATCACAGAATTCTGTTGGTTTTAGTCCTGTTCTAATTGCCTTTAACTCCCTTTTAGTTCCTCCATTCTCATATCGGTATGTCCTTAGCCAACCACATCCTTGCTTTCATTTCATTCAGAGGTAACTGGACTGATGACTTAGCTGTTTGGTCTCTTTGCCATCAACCAACAAAGATGTTTCCTCCAGTTGTCACTCTGAAGTAAAACAATAGTGAACTGCTCTAGATAACATCCCTTAATTGGATTGACAATTGCCAGAAAATGAGTTTGCTTTTTGGCCACTTGTTTGTGATGTGTATCCACTATTACTGATAAAAGTAGAACAAGAGTTACCACACCGGGCTAACATCATAGAAAACCTCAGGGAAAATCTTTGTCCCAGATTTTACAATTAGTGTTTTTTTTAGAAGGCAAATGTGGAAATGATTACTTTGAAAAATGGAAAACATCCTTTTGCTTTCATAACAAATTGCGAACCAAGTATTTGGTCAACATAATCATTGTGACATTAAACCGTAAATTTCCTGTCTTGCATATACTATTTGTCATGTTTTTAATTAACAATACAATTTTTGATTTAGTTACTTACTGTGAAATTGTGTTGTGCCTTTCAGGTCACCTTAAGGACTTCCAGCAGTATTGTTTGCATGATCCTTCCAATCCACTACTTGTGAGATGCCGTCCATTTTTTCGAAGAGCTTTGTTCACAGTTGGACTACTGCTCAGGCATTTTGATTTTACAGATAAAGATGTTATTCAAGGTTTGCCAGTAAGTAACAAAGTTTACGATTCCTTTGGCACTAGAAAACAATATGTTTCAGTTTTTTAAAAGAAATTTTCCATTCACAGGCAAATGTTAAGGATCAAGTCTTCGAAACGCTCATGTTCTTTGTAAAGCAACCAAATGAAGATATTCAGAACTATACTCTAAAAGCCATAGGTTCATTATGTATCCGTCATTATGAATTCATGCTTGGTCCAGAGCTAAAGGCTCTGTATCATCGCCTGTTGACTACAGATGACTCACCACTCTTAATGAGAACACAGGTTAGATCTCTCTCTCATTACCTCTTATTAATATAAGACATTATAAAAATTACCTGGGACTGAATACATAACCTTAGAAACTATTATTGTAATAAATAGTGTTTGCTACGTGCTCAGAAAATTCTTGCCCTTTGTTCTTTTAAATTGGAAATAACAGTGAACTGAGGAGGAAGTAAAATAATATTGCTGTATACCAGATTTGATTAACAAGGCTACTTTCAGTTGTGCGAGGCAATTAATTGGACCACTGCATGAAGATGGAACTTTTTCCCTTCAAAAAAATTTTTCATCTGCCAGCTAAGACTGAAGCACTTCTTGGCTCTGTTAAATATGATTTAGGCCTAAGAAAGCCTGAAGTTTATAAAATACATTGTGAGTGCAGCAAAACATACATTGGCTAGACTGTTCGTACCATCAGTGACTGATGTGTTGAACATCACCGCCATTCGCGATTGATGCAGCCCGAAAAACCCACGGTGGCAAAACACTGTCTCTCAAACGGACACAGGATGCTATTCGACGAGACACAAGTTGTTGCAAACACCTTACATTACTGGGATTGTGTTTTGAAAGAATAAATTGAAATCAGAATAACAGATAACACAATTAATCATGACAGTGGTTACTTTCTTATTAAATTGTGGAATTCTGTGTAATCAGACCTGAAGAAACATCGGCATTTGCATCAAATAGCAACGAATGACAATCTGTTAAGATTTATCTTTTTCGACATTACCCACCACTGGAGGCGCTACAACTTCTCTTGCAGCAGGGGTCGGCAGCTACAAGTACATGCACGCCCTCTGTACTTAGTGCATGCGCCTTCATACTTTTGTTGTGTATATAGAGCCAGCCATTCCACAGTTTCAATCAGTCACAGCGAGAGCGGCTTAGCTTCCTCACCTAATGATGGCAGCCAGTTGGACCACAAAAATATTGTGTACAGATGTGAGAATGATCCAGCTGGAAACCCGTGAAGAATTTGATCCTTTTAAGTAAATTAGTAGAATTCTATGGTGTCAAAGGTGCTGCTGCAGAATGGTTAAAGACATACCACACTAACAGGAAATAAAGGGTGTTGGTACAAGGGACTAGTGAATTAAGCTAGCAGTCATCAGCAGATTTGGGAAAAATTACATGTGGTGTCCCACAAGGATTTCACTTGGGGGCCATTGCTTTGTCTTACGTACATTCGTGATTTCTAATCAGTTACACTGCCAGAAGCAGAGTTTGGCTTTTTTGAAATAAATAACATGTTGAACATAGTTCTAGATAGGTCTAAGAATGATATTTTCATGGACATTAATAAATGGTTTAAAGCAAACTCAAATTCTGAAGACTCACTACGTGCAATTCCGAGCATGTAAGAGGTTTCCATCCAGCATATGCATAAAGTATGAAGAAGAACACACAGAATAGGTTGACAGTATTAAATTTCTGGGATTACAACTTTATGATAAATTAAGTTGAGAGTATGACCCCACAGAATTGCAGAAATGCCTTAACAAATCAGTATTTGCAGGTCGAGTATTACCAGGTGTAGGTGACAAAAAAATAAAAAATAAAAACTTGCATACTTTGCTTATTTTCATTCCATGATGTCATATGGTATAATATTTTGGGGTAACTTTTCAAGTCAAACAAAATTTTTCAGAGTCCAGAAGTGTGTGATATATATTATTTGTGGAGTAAATTCAGGGACATCTTGTAGAAGCCTCTTCAAAGAACTGGGTATACCAACTATTGCCTCTCAGTATATTTATTCCTCAATTTGTTGTAAATAATTATCCCTTTTTCCAACAAACAGTTCAGTTCATACATAAAACAATAGTAACAAAAACAATCTACACAGTGACTTAGTCAGTTATTTTTGTTCAAAAAGGGATTCTCCACTCAGGAACACACACTTTCAATAATTTACCAGTAACCGTAAGAAATGTAGCTACAAATAAAGCTCAGTTTAAGAGGAGCCTGAAAGACTTACTAGTGGCCATTTCCTTCTACTCTAGTGATGAGTTTTTTAATAGAGCCAATGATGTACATATTCATACTATTAGTATTGTTACTTCTGCCTGTAAAAATAAATAAATGAAACAAAATAAAATAAATCCACAAGGCTCTACTCAATACGGATCTATGTAATGAACAGCTAATCTAATGAAAAGTTCTTACTACTGTTACATTATAATTCAATAAAACATAATCACGTTATGTACTTTTTGCAGGTCCTTAATAATATAGAAATGTACTTACAAGAAGAAGAAAGTCGGATGATAAAACAGGACCAAGAGTGTGAGTAAATTTGAAATATTTCTGTATTTAAAATTCTTATACATAGACAGATTGTTCTTTTCCCTTTGCAATGTAGCTGTCTTCCATAGTTCCTCCTTATCGGATTATTATTGAGAATAGAAGAAATTTTCAAATATTGTATTACAATGCTCATTTTATTATTTCTCTATATGTTTCATTGTAAACACATTACTGATAGTTTGCATTTACTTCTGTCCCGAGATCGACTATGACATTCCATTTCCATGTATGAAGCAGTTTTCACTTTTCACTTTTGCTTTTTAAATTAATGAGCTGTCTTCTATTTATAGTTATACTGATATTAAATCTTTGATTGCTGTAGATGTGTTAACACATTGCTCGAAAGTTCTTGTGGTTGTGCCTTTCTTTCCATGCAGTGGCTGTTTCAGAACAGATGCACATAATGTAGTAGCTGTTTCTGTTTTATGCACTATAATTAAGCCTGTCTTCATGCTATTCTGTGAAGAAGTAAATTGCACCTTTATATTTTACTGTGTAGAGTTCACCAACGGATTCTAAAGTTATTTTTGTAAATTTTCTGTGATGGTAGACTGGATGATTTAGATTTCATCCAGCAACTTCTGTGGCTAGAGTTACATTACTTGCAGGAAAGTAGGAAATTATAGATGGCAGCTGTAAATTGTGTTGGTTACAGTAGTTGACAGGGTTCAGGTGTGCACTTCACTGTGGTGACATTGGGACACCTGAGGTTAATGCTTTGACTCTCCTGTAGCCCACAATCCCTGGTGCCTCTCTGACACTGATTAGTGGACAGTGGCAGGGTTGAATATTACCAGGGAAAAGAAAAGAAAGTGGTTACTGGCTGTACTCAAATCCACTTAAACCTTAAAAGCTGGTCTGAGGTAACGTATTACCCACTGCTGACTGGACATCTGAGCCAGCATGGGATGTCTTACCTGTTAGAAATGTGCCCAATTTTCTTGAAAGGTCTGGACAAGTGTAGAGGGTAGAATTACTTATCATTGGGCTCTGCAGTGTTGGAAGTGCGATGAGAAATAAGTTATTGCAGGAAAGGAAGCCAGTGTTCACTATATTTGTGTGTTTAGCCGAGGGGGAGGGGGGAGGGAGTAGTGGCGATAGTGACTGAGCTTGCTAGGTGAACCTGGCTGCAAATTGCAGCTTGTTTATTATTGTTTAAATAGTGTTTGTTTTGCATAGGAATAAGTGGGAGGCTTTTAACGGGTGATTTTTTCTGAATTTCCATTGCATAAAATATTGTTCACCATTGGCTTGCATTACTAGTCTATATTTTAATCCTCAGAATTTATTACCGGTAAAGAGTTCACTCTGGTTTCTTTACTCATGAATATATCATTTACTATCATTGTTCATATCCATCTTCTGTTTCTAATATTTATGATATGTGTATGTTTCTCCCTGCAATTTTCTCATCGTGCATTTTCTGTTTGCCCTCTGTTTAGAGTTGCTTTTTCAGCTGCACACTGTGTTACTGTGAAATTTATTGCTGTAACGTCTAATTAAAGACAAGTATTCTAAACCCTATTTTGTGGCATTCCCTTATGAATATATTAGCATAATTTCATATGTGAATAAAGTGTTCTGCAGTCATCTTCTTCTTAAACTATACCAATTTTATAATGCTTTGATAGTAATTTGTTGGTTTTATATAGAATTGTGGAATGTTAGGTATTTCATTTTCATGGTTAAGTTCACACCCAAAAAATTTTTTTACTATGGAGAAAGAAATCAGAAAATAACTATACTATGGAGGTTCGATTGATGGTCATACATATAAAAAACATAACTTTTTCCTTATCTAAAGGAATTCAAACCAGAGACGTTTAAGAATATTTCATAGCATTAATGTCTTGATGTCAAGAATTTAATCTTGAACGTTCTATGTATCCCTTCTCTTCAACTGGAAATTTGCCGCAAATCAATGTTGTTTATAAGTAAGTTGTCCCCACTGTGATCACTTTAATTAACTATGTTTTTCAGTACCGGGAGTTGATAATTTTGCATGGAAAGCCGTAATTGTAGTCTTGATGTTCCAACTGTGACATTAAAAAAGTATTTGACACACATTCTTAGGGGAGAAGGAATAAGGAAAGGAGGGAAATAATTATTTCAGGCTGCATTATGGAATTGAAACAAGTCATTAAGGCCAAGTGAAAATTTGTGCCAGAATCGGATTCAAACCAGGGATGCCCACTTGGGCCAGTAGTCACTTTAACCACTCAGTTAATCTCAGCACGCCACCCATCCACCCTAAATTCTTAAAAGTTGAATGCTATGAAAATAATGTCCCTATAGTCCCAATTCCTCTGTGTTCACCATATGGATTCCATCATGAGGTTGAATGATCCGCTCCCTCCCCCCCCCCCTCCTCCCTCTGAATCTGCAGCTTTAATGTAAACATAAAGATACATTTTGTTTGGTTTTTTTTTACATGCATGAAAGAGCAGACACCACACCAATACATAAATATTGAAAATTGTTTTTATCTTTTCTCAAATATAAATGCCATATATACTCAGATTACCTCAGTAATAATGAACTGTAATTTCTGAAGTAAATGTTTCATTTTTCATTCCTTTCCTTTGTCTGTGTGTAAATAGAAGAGATACTATTTGAGTGGCGTGGAGAAAAGTTGAGGCAGAATATTTTTGATAAGGTTTTGCTTTATTTTGAAGTAACAGGTCGCAGTAACAGTTGCATTACATAAAATGCAGAATCATCCAAAATAATATTACATCCAAATACATTGTGAATTGGTCCATAGCTGTAATCCACATGGTTTTCTGTGCAGGGGCCAAGATGTCAAAACAAGAAAATCTGAAGGAAATGGGAGATGTTTCATCTGGGATGGCAAGTACTGTCATACAGTTGTACCTGAAAGAAATCCTAGAATCTTTTCTGCACCCGGATATTGGTGTTCGGCATGCTGCGCTCAAGGTCATCCAGTTGATCCTACAGCAAGGTCTTGTCCATCCTGTGCAGGTAATTTTTTGAAGCTAACGTGCTACTTCATGATATAGTCTTATCAAAACATAAAAAAAACTTCAATGAATATTCTCTCTCTCTCTCTCTCTCTCTCTCTCTCTCTCTCTCTCTCTCTCTCTCTCTCTCTCTCGTCTGTGTGTGTGTGTGTATGTGTGTCATATATTAATTTATCATGTGTCTTATTTTACAGATAGTACCCTATTTGATCTGCATGAGCACTGATGTGGAGAAAGTTGTTAGTCATAGTGCTGATAAACAACTACAAGATATAGAAAAGAAGTACCCTGGGTTTATTCACATGAAAGCGCAGCTTGGAATTCGCTTGTCGTATAAACTGCAGAAAATTCTTCAAAATAACAGTATGGGTATAGTACGTGGCTTTCGTTCACGTGAAGGAGAATATCCCGGTGCTCTAAATGGTTTTTTGTATTCCATATTGCGAGGAACAAAGCAGCAGCGCAGAGCACTTGTACTTTCTATCCTGAAGCAGTTTGATGAGCAGGTGGTTAGTATTGTGTTGGGAAAGAATTATAAATACTTTAAACATTTGTTTTGTGTTTAATACATAAGACACTATTGTTTACTGATAAATCTTAAAATAATTTCTATAAAATTTCAGAAAACAAGTCTCTCACAAATGCTGTATTTGTCTGACAATTTGGCATACTTCCCTTACCAAGTTCAAGATGAGCCACTGTTCATTATTCATCATATTGATATAATGATCTCTGTGTCAGGAACAAACCTACTGCAGTCATTCCGTGAGGTAAGTTCTGTTTTACTTTATATTACATGTCACTATTTCTTCCGTTAGCTGAACTTTTAGAAGTGAAGGAGTAACTTCCCTAAATGACTGTTCATAATACTGTAATTGCATTTTCAATTAAATGAATAAAAGATGGTTGGGGGGGGGGGGGGGGAGAGGACCTCTACCTACATAGTCATTCTGTGAAGGTACAACTTTTAACCAACACATCTTCATAGAGCAAAGAGATTCTGGTTGTATTCTAATATGATATAGAATCACTGTAAATACCAATGCTAGCCTCCAAATTTTCTTTGTTATAATCTCATATAATTTTGTCAAATTTGTTCTGTTTGAAGAACTGCTTATGAATCTGGTGAGGCTTGTGTTAGGTGATTAGGCCATCTAGGTGTATTGAACATGGGGTGAATACAATCATGTTGTGGAGATCTTCCTGGACACAATTTTGGATAGTGTTCATTTCCACATTTAGAGTAGACAGTCAGTGAATTCTTTAAGGTGTATTATCTTGTGTGTTTTGTGGGAATTTTATGAATTGGGAACTGAACAACACTTGCTGAATTAAAATTGTTTCCTATTTTCCATGGATTAAACACCCAGGTTTATTTGGTACAAACAGTGATTATTCAAAGAATGTGTCAACACTTTCTACCCTAAGCTCATGCAAAATATGTTCTCACGGACACAGCTGTTTGGCTGGATCCTGTATGCTGTATGTTTCTTATTCAAACTGGTGGCAGTCCCTGCTATGTTGAAGTACCTGTGGCAGAATTAAACTTTGGGTGTTGGGACTGTAATGAAAAACAGGAAAGGTCTTCTTAATGAAATAAAAACTATGAAGTGTAGGAAGGGTAAAATTGTGTTTTGGAGGAAGGAACATTTGTTTGCTGTAAAATGGAAGTCAGTGATGCTTACTGCCATTAGCAATTTGAGCTATAACTAGTATCAGATGCCAAGGAGGACAAGTAAAAGTATACTAGATGTTGTAATTGATTATAACAAGTATAAAACTGGAGTAGATAAGGTTGTCCAGGTATTAAGTTGTTATCCTTTGTGAGAAGACACTGAATGGTAAGAGATGGTTTCTTCTTAAAGCAGTAGTAAATAGTTGGGTTGGGTACATCTATGATGTGATTCATCAAGGTCTTGGGTAAAAAGCTAGCTAATAATGGTATTATGGAGGGACCTTGGGATTCAAAAGGTGGACTAGCACGAAGTGCATACAGAGTGTTTGGTAAAGTGTGTGCAGATAAAGGAAAAAAGAAACAGGAAAAAGAGTAAGTAAAGAAACATGGTCGTGTAAGCAGTTTGATGTGATTCTCTGCATTCCGGACTTTTTCAAAGGTTACCATACCATACTAAGTAATTTTTTCTTCATGAAACAAAAACTGCACTTGTGTTGAATTTTTCTTATAAGCATATGTTTCTTCAATAAAATATGTTCCTTTGTACATGCTTATTCTTGAAAACATTAAAAAAAGGAGTATTAGATGTTACAATTTTTTTGCAAATAATTAAATAAATAAAATAAAAATGAAAAGGGCGGAGAGAGGGAGGGGGGGGGGGGGGAATGAATCACGTACAGTCTAAAATCTAATGAAAAGGAAAACACTGCATTAAGTAGAATGTTATAGCATAGATTATGTGGATGATTCATATGATGCTCAGTGGGACCCATTATTTATGGTTTTCCTGGGTCATTTGGGCAGTATTCAAACTATATACAGCACCTATGCAAGTTCTTTCTATATGTCCCTTTTTATCACATTTCATATCACCTGTGATTCACTGGAGTCTGGTTTTCTTGTGAGGCTGTGATTTTCATAATTTCTTAAAAAATCCCTCCCCACCCTCCTCTGACTTTACTTTTTTAGTGATTCATTTACACTTTCTTAGTGTGTAAAATTCCTTATCCATCACAGTTTTCAAAATTTTTTAGATTGCTTGCCTTGAATTTATTAACCATTATTTCTAGCATTACTGTTTATGCTAGAAAATTAAATCTTTGATTCTGAAATTGGTCATGTAAGCAATAAAATTTTTTTTTGTTGATTCAGCATGTGTTGTGTGGTTCCTTCAATTTAGTATATTGATTTGTGCAGTTGCAGATGACCTGCAAGAGGACATCTATTCAATAGAGCATTCAGCTTAGAGAATAATCTGGGTGAGATGCCAGCTCAACACAGCAGTACTTTATTTTCCTATAAATCCATCTAAATGAGACTAGAAAGTCTCTCTGTATCACTACACAGAGGGTCTCATGCCTTAAGGAAATGAAAACTCATCAGGAGAGAACTGCCTGGCACTACATTTGGGGCAATTTTCTATGTGCATTAGCACAAGGCAAATGCTTCCATCAACTATAATATTGGAAAAGTGTTAAAAGCACACAAGTTTTATTTATTTATTTTGTTACACTGTCTGCAAACCATCCTTAGAGGAGGAGGGGGTTGTATTCACTGATAAGTGCAAACAGTGGAACTTTGATTTTACATTTCTAGTGATTCTGCACCATAAATTCAGACTCTCTAAACAACCCATAAGATCTACACTAAAAGATCCCCCAATTTTTTTATTTTTTTATCTATTTTTTTTTTCATAGTAAGTTTTCACCTCAATTTGGCAGTCTTACTCAACCTTGCTTGACATTGATTAATTTTCTTTCTATTGACATTTACACTATTGCGGAGAGGGAGACGTGATATTATTTTTTATAGTTAAGTAGCACTGGTTTCGTGGCACTGTTAGCTGATGGGGAATGACAGTAAAGGAATTTCTAATTTACATTCACTCCCATCAGCTACTCCAGTGAATACAAACTTAGTTTGTGGGGTCAGTAATTTTTCCATGCATAACATGACATGTTTTGAGAGTTTAATCTTATTGTGAGGTGCAATTTTTTAAGAGGGGGGGGGGGAGGGGGCTTTTCAGAGTGAATGATGGTTTGAGTGTGTGATGTCTCTGCATATTACAGGGAACTCACCACCTTATAACATGAATAAACAACTAGTACAATGTAAGAGAGACAGAAAAAACATGCAAATGTCACTCAAAATTCTTACACAACTAATTCTAACCATGGACAATTTAGGTCAGAATATCAGTATGAAGGCAGGTAGCAACTTGCCATAAAGATGATCTCTGAGCCACAAAGAAGCACATGGAAAAGACAAGTCACATTAACAAAACTCAAATGTTTGCCCACAGTCTTAATAATGAAAAGATAATATATTAAATAAATCCAGGCAGCTGCTAAACTGATGTTATATTTTATTCTGCAATAGATCTATTTCAGCATATCGCCATTTTCAAGCTCCTGTGAATTATAATAAACAGTATTGTTATTTATCTAGTTACAGTCATATTATAGCCTTCTGTGGTGGTTTTATAATGTTTACAAAAATTTTTACTTACATTTTGTTCTGATCTAATGTATATAATTCTTCTGGTGTGGTCCCTGTCATAAGAAAAATCTCATTTATTTAGACATTTCCACCGTGATGTTGTGAACGTTTTTAAAGTTGTTCACTGTTTAATTGAAGATTAAGATTTCATATTTTTATATGGTATTTAATGTGACAGCAATTTGACAGTGCACCTAAGATGATATATCATGTTTACAGCCTGTTTGTCTTATATAAAACTTATCAAAGTCCAAACATTTTAATTTTTAAATATACACCAATGCAGGAATTTATAAATTAAACTGTTTGGACTGTGATAAATTTTATATATGACAAACAGGCCACGTAATGTTCACCATCAGATTTGATGAACACTTAAGAAAAAGTGAAAAGAACACGTACACCTTTTTTGAACAATTAAAAAACGAACACCATAAGACAGACAATATTAATGAAGCTATGAAAGTACTGCACATAATTTCCAAAGGTTTTACGATGAACATTTTGGAAGAAATAGAAATTTATATACATGAATACAAACACCCAAATAAAATACTCAACGATCACACAGATCTAAAACACAAGCAGTTCATCGAAAACATTATTAGTCATGTACAACTTGACGTCGATTAAAAAAATTACAGCTAAGGTACTAACATCTGTAAATCTTCCATAGAACATATATGTCAACTGTAAACATATCATCTTAGGTGTGCTGTCAAATTGCTGTCACATTAAATACCATATAAAAATATGAAATATTCACATCATCATTGTGGAAACGTCTAAATGAATGAGATTTTTTGACGTTTTTCTTAAGACAGTGACTGCACCAAATGAATTGTGTACATTAGATCAGAACATAATGTAAGTAAAAAATGTGACTGTAACTAGATAAATAACAATACTGTTTATTATAATTCACAGGAGCTTGAAAATAGCAATATGCTGAAATCTATTACACAATAAAATATAACACCAGTTGAGCAACTTCCTGGATTTATTTAAAATGTTATATATTTAATATATACCTGTAAAAGACATCAAACATGCTGCGGGCCCCCAATACAAAGAAAAAAGATAATACTTTGTGCACACAATTACTCATGTCTCTCATGCACATAATCATTTTAGCACAGCCTATCACTTATTAGCCCCATCTTGAACCTGTTGCGACATTGCTAAGCATCTTATAAGGAAGCCTAATTAAATGTTCTCGAGTGTCAAGGGGGGCACAATGGTTGCCAGTCCTATGTGCTCCCCCTCGGGGAGCTCAGCATTAGATTGGTGAATCCGGGGTCCCTGAGCTGGGGGACTGCATTGCACCAACAGTCCTGTACACAGTAAGGTCTGCGTGTGCCACGGTGACCACCCTTCAGAGTGACGGTGGAGTATTGTAGTCTTCAGGGCCCAGGCATCTAGGCTTAAGTGCCCAGGTCACAAGGATGTTAAGAAAACCTAGACCTCAAGGTGTGCTGCACAGTGAGGAGATGCATGGGTGTTGAGGTGGTACAGTCACTAGTGGGCAGCCTCAGAGGAACTGCCACACCTCATTTGTATGAGGCTTCTCCAGGCACGCGGGGCTCTGTCTAGATCGACCGTTTTTCCCTAGCTGCTCATGGGACCAAAATTAAATGAGCACAGCAAAATGCCACTGGCGTCTCAGTGAGGAAGAGTGGATTCCAATGCTGAGAAATTTTGACCCTCGATCATTTCTCCTCTCTTGTTACTGGCTTTACCATGGGAGGAACATGGGGCTAAAGATAGGGATGAACCATACTCTACAGAATTCTTTGTGTGCACCTGAACTGATGGCAGTCCATTCCATTTAACAAAGCCTCTGGTTTTTGGGGAAATCGCAAGTATGTCTAAGATCCGAAGTGGGCCAGTCTTCATCGAAGTAGCATCTTCTGCCAAGTCACAGGCTCTGCTGACCTGTGACAAGCTTGGTGATGTTTCTGTTTCCATCATGCCTCATAAGTCTCTTAACAATATCCTGCATCATATCTTCCACTGTGATCTCCTCCTGCAGTCTGGTGAAGAGTTGCGTGCCACTCTACAGTGACAAGGTGTTCACTTCATACAGCATGTCAATAGGGGACCAAAAGTTCATAGGGTTGCCACCGTGCTTTCATCTTGGTCTTTGAGGGTGATACATTGTCCAAAAAAGGTCAAGTGAATGATTTACTGGTGTGATGTAAACCACATATTCCTACTACAATGTGGTGCTTTAAGTGTTGTCAATTTGGACACATCTTTCCGATGCACCTCCTGCTCACATGCAGGGAATACGGATGGCCATCACATCCGCACACTCCATATACACCCCCTCCAGTTTGCGTCAACTGTGGACAGCACCATCCACCCTGCTGACCAAACTGTACTATCCTCCACAAAGACTGGAAAATTTTGGAGATTAAGTCCCTAGATAGAC
This sequence comes from Locusta migratoria, assembly GCA_026315105.1. Taxonomy (NCBI): domain Eukaryota; kingdom Metazoa; phylum Arthropoda; class Insecta; order Orthoptera; family Acrididae; genus Locusta; species Locusta migratoria. The sequence continues at coordinate 426,197,366 of CM048755.1, read as the reverse complement.
TGACATACACAGAGGCAAGGAAAAAGTAAAAGTGGTTTCACACTGTGACCATGGCATCTTCATTTGCTGCAGCAGCCATGCCATCACTACTTTCTCTGGGGCGACTGTAACAAAGGTTCAGACGTCTTCCGTGGGGCCCCAAGGACCATAAAATTAAATCTGCATTTGTGATGATAGGGGGCCCTCCTCCCGTTGCTCCCCAATGCCTTCTGTGAGAACAACCTCCCTCCAACCACTGCGGACCTGACTCCCTAACCCCCAGCCGAATTAGCAACAGCTTTCTGTGGCCCCTATCATTACGAAGGGGTCTCTTGGGACACTACTTTCTGAGGTGTCAGCCAGTGAGGTGAAGGATCCCAGATGGTAGCTAAAGGATCCCCAAGCTGCTGACTGAAAGGCTTCTTGACAGTCATCGGACCCTGAAGCCACTTCAAAGAAGCCCTCTCACGCCTTGAATCAAAGGGTCAGCAAGAGGCCAAGAAAATGAAGAAATTGAAGAAAATTGAATCTTAAGTGGCTCTTGAGCCCCAACCTCCTATGTCTTCCACTTCTGAAGATGAGGTGGAGAGCCTCTCATCCCCTGAGGATCTTGACCTTGCTGAATACCAAGAACCAATGGTCCTGGATTCTGTAAGTTCTCTCTCAGTAGCAGCAGACAATTCTATGAATAACCTGCCTTTTATTTCCCACCACATCTTTTTGGATAATTAAAATCAAATAATCCAATGGAATTGTGGCAGTTCCTCCCCTCCCCTCCCCTCCCCCCCCCCCTCCCCATTAGCTGAATTACAAAAACTTCTCAGCTCTTCACCTGCATTATGCAGTGCTCTACAGGAAACTTGGTTTTCTACAATGCGAAGCCCTGTCTTATGCGGCTTCTGGTGTGGTTACAGGAATCGCACAGACTGTGACAGGGTGTCAACTGGAGAATGCATCTACGTCCTTACTTCTGTCTACAGTGAGCCTGCTCCCCTCCAAACATTTATAGACACTGTGGTTGTCAGGGTAAGGACTGGAGTGGATATAACTGTCTGAAATGTCTATCCCCCCCCCTTCCCCCAGATGATGAAGTACCCCAATATTTCCTGGCTGCACTGCTCTCTCAGCTCCTCCACCTTTCCTAGTATTGGATGATTTTGATGCCCATAACTTCTTTTGGGGTAGTACTATGATCACTGACCATGGTGGGGACAGAGAGATATCTCAACTTGACCTCGTGTCTTTTAAATACTGGCACAAAGCACCTACACTGCTGTCGACCTATCAGTATGTAGCCTTGACATTTTACCATCTGACTTGTGTGGTAGTGGTGACTTCCTGATCTTCCTTTCACTGCCCCAGTGTCAGTCCCCTGGTCACTTGCACAGATGAGCTCTTATTAAGGCTAATTGTAACACTTTTACTTTGTTGGCACAGTTGGTGCTCCAACACATGGCAACATAGTTGTGGTGGCCAAAAGTCTTATCATGGCCATTATTTCTGTGGCCAAATGTGCAATCCATAGTTCTCAGGATCCCCGTGGCAGAGGACAGTGGCCCGGTTGTCGCCAGAAATTGGTGAGGCAATTGGAGGTCGCAGGCAGGTTCTCCATTGTTTTAAGCGGCACCCATCTTTTGGAGAACCTCGTGGCTGTTAAGCGGCTTTGTGCCTGAGCCCGACTTTTAATCTGAAGGCACAAACAGGAGTGCTGGAAATGGTATGTGTTTACCATTGGATCACATACTTTTCCATCCCAGGTGTGGGTGAGGATCAGATGTCTCTACAGATACCAGAGTTCTTCAGGCATGTGTTGAATTTCTATGAATCAAGAAGTATGTATACATCCAGATGAAATTGCCAAACACTGAGCTGAGCACTATGCTGAGAATTCTGTGAATCATCCAACAGCCTTTCACACCCAGGAAGAACAAAAGCGATTTTCTGTTTTGACTCTCCATGTGGAATGCACAATGCTCTATTTAATGAATGGGAATTCCTGAATGCTCGTGAACACAGCCCTGACACAGCCCCTGGATCAGACTGCATCCAGAAACAGATCAGTCTCACCATTGTTCTTTGTAAACTACTAGAATTTATGATGTGTTGGTGGCTGTGCTGGATCCTTGTCTTGGGGCCTAGTAGCTCCATGCCAGGACAGTTTCCGTCAAGGCAGTTTCATTACTGATAACCTCATTTACCCGGAGTCTTCTATTCGTGCAGTCTGTGTCCAATGTCAGCACCTCACTGCAGTATTCTTTGATTTACAAAAAGCCTGTGACAGAATATGAAAACATCACATTCTCAGAACAATGTACAAGTGGGGGGTCTACAAGCCCCATCTCCTAATCTATATGCAGAACTTTATCACTTCGCTCTTTCAGAGTCCTGGTGCATCACATAGTTGTCTCCATATATGAGATAATGCGGTTCCCAAGGGTTCTATATTGAGTGTCCTCCTGTTTTTAGTGGCCATTGATGGCCTAGCAGCAGCTAGGGGTTCTCAGTATCACCCTCATTACATGCAGATCAGTTCTTTTTTAATTATTTGGTTCCACTACTGTTAATGTCACTTAGTGATGGCTGTAGGTGCAGTCTTGGGTCCTAACCCACAGTTTTCAGTATTCAGCATTGTACTGCCCATCCCCATCCAGAACTTTATTTCTGTGGCTACCTCATCTTCGTCAGTTTAAGAAAAAGTGCTGGCAACACCTAAACGCTCTTTGCTGTGTGAGTATTACCAGTTGGGTTGCAAACTACTCCACCCTTCTGCGGCTCTATAATGCACTAATACTGTTCTGTCCTGTCCTGCCCTGTCAATGGAGATCTGGTATATGGTTTGGCAACACCCTTGGTATTGCGGAGTCTGGACCCAATACTCAACAGTGGGGTTCGACAAGTATAGGAGCTTTCTGGACGAGTCCAGTGAATAGCATACTTGTCGAGGCTGTGGTCCCTCCATTGCGGATCCGACACTACAGATTGCTTGCAAATTACATTGCACAAGTCTATTGTTTATGGAAGGATCCAAATTACAGTCTCCTTTTCCCAGACACAGCTATCAAACTCCTGTAATGATAGCCCAGGTCAGGAAAAACAATTTCTGTTCGTATTTGTTCCCTTCTTTCTGCTTATGAACGTTGCTCTCTCCAAAAGATTTGGTGCACTCTGAGGCCCTTTGCCATCAGTTTCTGTCTATTCTCAATGCACACAGGCCTCTGAAATAGTCTGTACTGATGGCTCAAAGGATGATGGTTGTGTCTGTCTGACATGCATACGGGACTGTGCTCCTTAACATTACCATAGCTGATAGCTATGTATGGTGCTCTTGGGCATATCCGCTCCTGCTCTGGTGAGTTGTTCTTCATCTTATAGTGACTCCCTGAGCAGCTTACAAGCCATTGACAAGTGTTACCCTCGCCATCCTTTGGTTGTGTCTATCCAGGAGTCTGTCTATGCCCTTCATCGGTCTGGACATGTGGTGACGTTTGCCTGGACACCAGGCCAAGTCAGAATTCTGGGCAATGAACTAGTTGATGGGCTTGCAAAGCAGGATACTAGTAAACTGACTCTGGAAATTGGCATCCCAGAAATTGGCATCTTCAATTGTTAATGCACCAGAAAGTGTCTGGGATTTGGAATTCAGAATGGAAAGACTTGACTATGCTAGACAAATTATGAGTTATCAAAGAGGATACGAATATATGGGGGTCTTTTATGTGGATCTGTCACAGGGATCCTGTTGTCATTTGCTGGCTCAGCATTGGCCATATCTGGCTTATATACAGCTACCTTTTCCGCCGAGAGGACCCTCCTCAGTGCCATTGAGGTTTGTGATTGACAGTAGCTCAAATTTTGTTGGACTGCCCTGTACCGTCCACCTTGAGATGGAATTTTAACACACCTGACACATTGCCTTTACTAGTTGGTGACAATGCCTCAACAGCTTATAAAGTCCTAAATTTTATTCATCCGAGTGCTTTTTATCATTCTATTTAAGATAGTGTTCGTGCTTCCCCTGTTTACTTTTCTCTTGTCCATGACTTTTGGCAAGAGATTTTAACATTTTCTTGATGGGTTGGATCTTCCATTTATTGCTGCAATGAGCCAGCTAAACCACTGTGATAATTTGTTTTAAATCTATGTCCCCTTTTATTTTAATTACTGTTTTTTATTCTTGATAACTTACAGTTTCAGTTTCAAAGTTGTTCTACACATTGTTTTAGTATTTTAAATAGTAATTGGCTTTTCAATTCGCACTCTGTGGATGAAAAACAGGGTCTTATGACCTGTGTAGTTCGGTCCCTTGAACATCAAACCAACCAGCCATCCATCTTATGTTCTATGTTTTTCTCACTATATACTTGCCGCCCAGCATAGCAAAATGAAACAGAAACTTGAAGGGGTATGCAGAATGACAAAATCAAAACCACACACATTGGAGCATAGGATTGGCAACTGTTATTCTTCCTCCCCCTCCACCCCCGCCCCCCTTGCAACACTCAGTAACAGCTGACAAAGCTTCCTTCCTTGTCAGTTGCTTATGAATATTGAGGTGGTCACCAGATACCAGTCATGTGTGTGAGTGATTGTGTGAATGCACGTATGCTCATTTTGTTATGAATGCTGTGGCTGAAATTTAAAGTCATTTGAATGTGATTGTCTTCTCTTCATGTTGGTCTGTGGTTCAACGATAATGTAAATATTTGCATTTGACAGTGAGAATAAATTCTCATAGCTTGCCATGGAGAAAAATACTGACATAACTTGATAATGGCATATTTCAATTTTTTCCAGATAATATTGTCACACTGAAAACTGTTGGTGGTTTGGAATTTGAAGGCTGCACTTGAAACAGTTTCATTGCTATCACAAGAATACACTCAGAACAGACTGCCTCCTGATTGGAGTACTCCACTCTTCACACATAGAATGAATGTTCTATTGATGAATGTTCATCAATCATTCTAGAAATAGTGGCGAGATTTGAAATGGGGGCCGCCAGCATAGCAATTTGGGACACTAACACTTGCACCAAACGTTTTGTTGGAAATCTCACAGCATTGCTCTCATTCTTAAATAAAAAGCGACCTGCTGTTAGGTTCCCTTTGGAGTCCACTGCAGTGTCCTGGATCTTGATCTTGTCATGGGTCCTCTGTATGGCAGTTCCAGAGAATTCTTCCATTCTGTGTGCACGCCTTCCTCGCAGTGACGATGACCAGTGACAGGCCCTTCTGCTGTGGCTTCATCATTATCATAATGGTTTTAAGAGTCCTTGAACAAGAAGCCATTTCAATCTATCTGCTCTTTGGGATTGTGGTTAGGTTTCATATGGAGAACGTGAACAATGTCTTTGTTTTTGTCATTTTGAGGATGACCCATAATCCTTGAAATCGTATGTGACGTCTGGCAGGCAGCATATGACATGATATGGCCCAAAGTATTGCTTCAGTAAATTTTCTGATAGCCCAACTTTCTGTACAGGGGTAAAAATTCATATCAGATCTTCTGGGCTGTACACAACAGGTTGGAGCTTCTTATTATACTGCTGACAGTCCTTCTCCTGGGCATCCAGTGTCTGTATGCAAGCCAGCTGTCTTGCTTCTTCGTCCCTGGTGATGACCTGTTTCACATAGTCATCCTCATTGTCATCTGGTAGGAATGGGAACAGCATATCCAATGCCATCTCAGCTTCATAACCATGGAGCAGGAAAAACAGCCTGAAGCCTGTGGGGTCTTGCCTTGCTGAATTAAACACAAATGTCAAGACTGGAAGAATTGTATCCCAAAATTTTGTGTAAATTTTCAAAGTAATGGAGGTTTTTTGTGAAGTTGGGTACTTTGTGGGGTGATTTTTGGACAATGCCGAGAACATATAAAAGAAAGAAAGGTGTTAAAGATTGGTCTAATTATGGCCCGGAAATTTTAAAGAAAGCAGTTCGAGATATTGTGTGGCAAAACAATGTATAGAAAAGCCTTTAATAAATACAATTCCTTATCTCAGTCCTTACCCTTATTTTAATGATGGTCATCCTTAAAATATGTTAAAAGTCACAAGAATCGAACAGAAAGAAAGTAGAATAAAAAAAAAAGTCATTTTGTGTCCGAAATCACCCCATACACTTCGAAACACCAGACAAAGATTGAAAATACATGTGTCCAAAATCACCCCACTCCATGGGGTGATTACGGACACTTTGTCTGTCTCTGGCAAAGGTAAATGCACATGGACATTCGGTTTCTAGGATATTTTTACTGATTATACACATAACCCACCAATACCGTAAAAAAATAATGAAATCTGACAAAACCTTCGATAGTTATAGTGAAAATAATCTCAAAACTGTCCGAAATCACCCCATTTGATGGTATCCCTTTTTTCCAACAAACAGCTCAATTCATACATACAATACTTGTAACAAATGTAATCTACACAAGGACTTAAAATAACTTACTAGTGGCCAATTCCTACTCCAGTGACGAATTTTTAATTAGAACAAATTATGTTTGTATCTATACTCATACTATTAATATTATTATATAAGCTTGTAAATATATATATTGACATGTTCCACATTCATGAGGATCTCCTTGACATGTATCTATGGAATGAACAATAATTCTAATCTAATCTAAACATAAGTCCTGCAAAATATGTTATATTGCAATAGTTTTTTGGCTAGTTCATCACAGCTCCATGGAATGCTTGCCTTACTTATTAGTTTATATAGTTCATGTGTTAACTTAGTTTTTCCAAATACATTAAACTTGGCACAAATTATTTCATTTGTTATTTGATGTATTATAAGCATTGTAGTTTATAACAGCTTTAATTATTGAACCCTATATAGTAAAATCATTGGATTGCTAACACTTTATCTCAAGGAAACAGATTTCAGAATTTTAGTTTTATATTTTTGTCAGTCATCTCTTTCACCCATTTCTCTTTTATTACTCTCTTGTTATCTGTAACAATATAGTTTAATATTACTTAACCATGTAATGCTGTTAGCACACTTAACCCACATTGAGTATTAGTGAGGTTCAAATCCAGGCTACATGAAATTTTATCACCCTTGTCCAATATGAGGTTCAGCTCTGTCTCTTATGTTCTCATCATTGATGATGAGACATTGAATTCTAGTCTCTTTTGGTTCTATCAATTACAGTATTTCTGATTATCCCCTTTATTTGTCTTTTTTATTTTATTGCTTTTTTTATTTTTTACTTTGGATATCCATTGTAATATTTGTTGACCTCATTTTGTCCTTGGGCATAATCTTGTTTTGGCTGTTCTGATTGTTTTATTCTGTCTTTTCCTATTTGGGTAATCAATTTGACTTCAGGTGTGTGTGTGTGTGTGTGTGTGTGTGTGTGTGTGTGTGTGTGTGTGTGTACACACTCATGTTCAATACATTGTTTTTTATCTCATTAATATTTTACAATTACAATTTTAGGCTCTTCTGCCAAATAATAATGAACCTCAGGCAACGAAAGTTAACCCAGAAACAGGGGCTGCAGTTCCCGTTTACTACGAAGAGGAGGATGATGATGAAGATGAAAACACTCTCCTTAGTAGAGTTCCAGAGGATACTACTGTCTTACAAGAGTGTGTGACTGCATCTCAAGGTTGCCTACTGCTGCTTGTTTTAAAACAGCACCTGAAAGACCTGTATGGTATCAGTGATGCGTAAGTGTTGTGCAGTATCATTTATTGGAAAGCCATTCTTCATTCTCTACTGAAGCTATGGTTAATTTTGGAAATTTTATTACAGGAAGATAACTCAATATTCTCCATCAGAGTCTGCAAAAGTATATGAGAAAGCTGTCAATCGTCGAACAGCATCACACTTTGATCCTAAAAATACACTGCAGAAACTGAGACAGGGTTCACCACCACCAGTTCTTGATGAAATGGCGAGGAGAGCTCTTATTGAGCAATATTTGGATGTAAGATTTTAATATTTAGATTCTCTTGAGTGATCTAGTGTTGAATGTAAATTATTACTTCATTTTGCAAATTTTTTGTTTAGTTCAAGCAGATGATGCTGAAATTTGATCCTGAAGATCCTGATGATGACGATGATCGTGTAACAACTACAAAATCGTCCTCAAAGCCAGCAGAAGATGTCAAAGAAAACACCGAAGAAAATAAAACTGACCGTACGACGCAACAAACAGAAACAGCACCATCAGAAGTGAAGGTATGTCATTCATAATATTACACTCTTGTGTTATAAAGAAAAGTAACATTAATTGTCAATTTGCATAATGACTTTGTGTTCACCTTGACTAGAACCAGTTCACCCAGTAGAAATAAGCTATAACTGAATTTAACCCACACCAAGTGAAGCTGGGTTGAAACTTACTGTGGGAGTTAGTTCATCGTACTGTCTGTCCTGTCCCTTCAAGCCTTCCGATAGGAAGAAATATTTGGAACTTCACAAAAGCAGATGTTGGATAGATTTACATTAAAAATCTTGCAATAACCTCAGTCTGAGGATGGATGCTTTAGTGAGTAAAATGTGGTCATTGGTGTACTTAAAACACAAAGTTTGGCAGGTTGCCACCCCCCCTCCCAATAATAATAATAGAAATTAGGGGTCGTTTGGAGAAGTACAGACATTCATTTTTCTTGTTATGTTTGGGAGTGAAGCAGAAAAAATGAGTACTAATGGTATGAGGTACCCTCCATCATGCACTGCAGTTTAGTCCCACCAAAAATCTAAAACCACCACCACCACCACCACCACCACCACCACCATTGTGCACTATACGACGACTTGCTGACTATGTATATCGATGTAAATGATTATGCTGCTGCTGCTGCGCTTTTTGTTGCTAAAGAGAACTTCTTGATATACTTAAAAGCAACATAGTAAAATGAAAGATGAAAGTATGCTTTAAGGAGTGTACAGAACGAAAAATCTGGATCGTTTGTGTACGGGAAGAGGTTATTCTGTTAAATTCCAGCATTTCAAATGCCAAACCCAATTGTAAATCGAACAGAGGTGGAAGTATTCAGACTAATGTTAAAAATCAAAACTACAAGCTATTAGAATTGAATTACAATGTTTCCTTGCTTCTGACACACTCTGTGAAACCTGAGAGGTGAAGAAGTGATTCATTGTAGGAACCCATTTATGACTTTATGAAATTAAAGCATATGGGATGCAGTAGATTGCTTTACTAAATCATTGTAGCTAGTATTGTTTCATCATAACATTACTCGTGAACTCAATGTCCATGACTTTATATGAAATTGTAACAGCTACAAAATATAGTCTACATTTTTGTTCCATTGTGGTGTGTATTTTCACATTAAATGTGTAAGGGTCACAGAGTAAAAAAATCACAATACAAAACAAAACTGCTGAATGTTATATAATAGATTTAAGATCGTCCTCTAAAAGTGGATAAAAGTCTTGTACACGTGTAGGACTTGAAATATTTCACGACTTGACTATGGGTGACCACAAGAAAGCAGAGTTGTTTTAAGTCCCATAATAGTGGATGAAACCTAACAATGGCAAGTCCGGGTTGGAATTTCAATAATATGAGGCTAGGTAGCAACAGCTGAGTCGCAGACAGCTGTGTAGAAAAGACAACACAACTTAAATTTTTGCCCACAAGCTTCACCAGAAAAAAGAGCATGGATACACACATTCATACATATATCACTTGTGCAGTTGTTATGACAGATAAAGATGTGGTTTTATAGTAATGTGGATGGGTGTACAGAATGAATGAATTGGGGTGGGAGTGGGGGACAAGAAATGAGCACAGAATAGGCAAACATTGTGTCCCCTCTATACTCAACAATGGCTGACAAGGCTTCTTTGACAGCTGCTTAGAAAAATGGAGACAGGCACAAGGTGGCAGTCATGTGTGCGAAAGTTATGCGTGAATGATTGTGCGAATGTATGTGTACTCTTTTTCTAATAAAAGCTGTATCTGAAAAGTGAAGGTGTGAATATTTTTGTCTGTCCTACATGTGTGTCTGCAGTCAGCAATCATCTTTATGGCCAGTTGCTGCCTAAGCACATATTATTGATAGTGGATGGAAATGTAGATGATTTCACTGTGGTGTATGAGAGTTAAGTGGGCAAACTTTTTTGTTGTAAAGTGACATGTGCACATGGTGTAATCTTTAACTAAACTGTTCTGAGAATTCAGGTTTATCTTTAGCTCAGTTACACAGGTGGCTGTACTCAGTAATTTCATGTACTGAAAAGATGAAAAGAGTATTAGGGAAGAATTTCCAAATTCAAATATAATGAATGTAAGTCATGAGTGTGGTGTAAACCATTTTTAGATATTTATGAACAATCCATTTTAGTTGCTATTACACTTGGTTTCACCCTCCTTATGCTCTTTCACTCTGACTCTGATATTTCCCTTTCACTTCTTGAAAGAGGGAACTTATCCTTGACTGGCACTCAAGAGATACATTTACTAATCTGTGTTAAATGATTTCGTGAACATATGCAGAAGGTTACTTCAGTGCCCATGGTTGATTTCTACCTCAGCCATTACAAATGGTATTTGTGCTTAGTCTTAATAAACCTGTTGTTTTTGATGCATCTCAGCAGGCAGACCTGTTCTGTGCAAGCCTTTTCATTTTGTACATTTACATACATACTCCGCAATCCACTGTAAGGTGCGTAGTGGAGGGTACACTGTACCACTAATAGCATTTCATTTCCTATTTTACTTCCAAATAGAATGAGGGGGGGGGGGGGGGGGAAAGAATGCCTATATGCCTCCATGCGAGCACTAATTTATCTTATTTTGGCTTTGTGATCATTATGCGAAATGTAAGTAGGTGGCAGGAAGATTGTTCTACACTTGGCTTTAAATTCTGGCCCTCTAAATTTCCTCAACAGAATTTCTCGAACATCGTCTTTCCTCCAGCAATCCTCATTTGAGCTCCTGGAACATTTCCACGACACTCGTGCATTGGGCGAACCTACCGTAATGAATCTAGCTGCTCGCCTCTTAACTGTTTCTATGTCTTCCTTTAAACTGATTTGCTACAGGTCCCAAATACTCAAGACGTGGCATTACAGTTGTAATTAGTGTCATTAGAAAACATTAAGGTTTTTATTTCTTATGCATGAGCTGAAATTCAATTTCCAAATTTCTCCTTCGTTTCCACTGCTTCTTGCACAATGTACTGATAAAATACAACCAGAGATAGGCTACAGCCCTTGTCAACTACTGCCTCCTTTTTCTTTCCAACTTTGGAAATTACAACTGTATTTGTGTGCGAGTTTCAGGTATCACTTTTGTCTTTGCTGTTTCCATGTTTTTTAGTCTTCTAATTGACATTTAAAGAAATTTTTATGGCAATGTGTAAATGTATGTTCATCTTTATTTAATTCTGTCTTACAAGATAATTAATGTGGTCAGTATTATCATACATGTTTCCATATTTCTCTGGGACCCAAGGCTTCTTTTGTTAGTGAGATGTTAAACTTGTGACTTTCCTTTCCTGAAGTCTTTTTGTCTACTGTAGTAATGACATTTTGTCACACTTTTTCATATTTGAAAGTACTTGCCATGAATTTCTTTCATGATAATGTGGGAATATACTAATTCATTCATGTATATTATACTATGTCTTCCAAAACACCTGTAAAGTCAAAAGCTGGAAATTGATGGTGTTTCTCTTACTTCAGCCTTGTGAATTTATGTTGAATATTAGGAATTTCTGGTGTACCATGTTTATCAGTCACATTCTACTATTCAAAAGACAGTAAATAAGTCCACAAGCTGTCATACAGCATATTTAATTTAAAATAAAGTCCACCTCAGTTTCCCCACAATATCTGTGTTTATTGCACAGTTTTTGATTGTTATATTTTCATCTTGAGGTACCACGACTTAAAAACAGAACCACAAATTTTCAGCACTTAGGCACCTGCTGTCACTGTACATGGTGCACCCCTGCATCTTCAGGGCATACACCACATCCCCACATCCGTGGCAGTGACAGTCTTGGGCACGGTATGCTCCGTGTAAGTCATCACGTTGCAACTCACATTCTCCAGAAACACCTTCAACACTGCAACATCCTGTCTTAGATTAGACCAGAGACGCATTTTACACCATCCCTGCTAGTCACAGCGGATGGCCAGCTTTGTGATGACTTTGATACTGACACGCGACACATTGTGGTGCTGCTTGGCACCTCCCATACCTTGTCTCCAAACATGTATTTTATTTTTCTGTAGGTGGCTTCTCTCTTTCCCTTAGTTATGCATTTTTACAGACATGTCATCTAGCAAGAGTAGCCAATCTGCACTTCCTGTCAACCTCATTTTCTGGCCATCTGTAATCCCTTTTGCCTGCTTAACTTGCTGCATTTTTATATTTTATTCTTTTGTCAATTAAATTCACTACCTCCTGTGTTACCCAAGGATTTCTATTAGGTTTTCTCCTTTTACCTACATAATACTCTGTGGCCTCACTATTTCGTCTCTCAAAGCTGCCCATTTTTCTTCTATTGTATAACTTTTTTGCATTTTTGTCAATTCTTGCCTAATGGTCCTGCAATGGAGTTGTCCATGACTGTCTTATTGCCACCTTGTGGCACTTGTCTTTTTTTTAGTATTAATTTGATGTATGAGCGATGTTGGGCACTATGACTCAGTCTCTCTGATACTCTCAACAATCTCTCATTCCTGCCATTTTCCTAGGTTCCATCTACTTACGTCCCACCATTTTGCAGTTTCTTCAGTATTAATGTACAGTTAATAACAAATAAGTTAAGGTCAGAGACTACATCTGTCCATCGATATGTCTTAAAGTTTAAACCATTGTTTAAAAATTTCTGTTAGCATTATAAAATCAATCTGGTACCTTCTAGTATCTGCTGGTCTCTTCCATATATACAGCCTTCTTTCATGATTCTTAAACATAGTGTTTATGATGATCAAATTGTGCTGTGTGCAAAATTCTAACCTGGCAACCTTCTTTCATTACTTTACCCCAGTCCATATTCACCCATTTTTCCTCCTCTTCCTTTCCCTGCTATGGAGTTCCAGTGCCCCATCACAATCAAGTTTTCCTCTCCTACAACTGTCTGAATTACTTATCTCATCATACATTTTTTTTAAATCTATTGAAATTTGCCAGAGCTTGTTGCCATTTAAAAGTGTTCTTCTATGTCAGTGTTGGCTTCATATCTATCTTGGCCAGTTGGCTGGGATAATGGGATAACTGTGTCACACATAGTAGCTTATCCACATTCCTATTTTCTTACTCATTATTAGACCTACACATGTTCCCCCAACTTATTTTGTATTTACATTATAACCCTGTACTCACCTGACCAGAAATCCTGCTCATCCTGCCACCGAACATCATGAATCCCCACAGTATCCAACTTAAACCTATCGATTTCTCTTTTCAAATTTTCTAACTCCCCTACCCAGTTCTGGGATAGACCATTTCACGCTCTGATCTGTACCAAGTGAGGTGTCACAGTGGTAACACACTGGACTGACATTCAGTTGGACGGTGGTTAAAATCCATGCCCGACCATCAAAATCTAGGTTATCTGTGATTTCCCTAAATTACTCCATGAAAATGCTAGAATGTTTCCTTTGAAAGGGCATGATAAATTTCTTACTCAAAAATCAGAGCGTGAACTCCTGTCTCTAAGAACCTTGCTGTTGATGGGATGTTAAATCCTAAGCTCCCTTTCTTGCTCCAATCCATAGAATGCCTGTTTTGTTTTTCCAGATGTCCTCATCCTCCTGGGTAGTCCCCACCCAGAAATCTGAATGGAGGACTATTTTGCTTCTGGAATATTTAACCCAAAAGGGCGGCATCATCATGTATTCATACAGTAGAGCTGCATGTCATTGCAAAAAGTAACGACTGTAGTTTCCCCTTGCTTTCAGCCGTTTGCAATAACTCCACAGCAAAGCCACATTATCTGACATTATAAGGCAAGCTTAGTCAATCATCCTTACTGTTTCCACTGTAACATTTGAAAAGGCTGCTGTCTCTCACATTTGTCTAGTCTCTCTACAGATACCCTTCTGCTGTGGTTGCACCTACAATATGGCTATCTGTATCACTGAGGCAATGAACAACCCTCACTTGGCACTGTCTGTGGTTCATGGGAGTGGAAATAAATATTATGTTATGTTAATAGATCAGTGTTTCAGTTTTAAAATTATTTATAACCAGCTTGGATTGCATAATCATCATACTAGTAACATTGCTATTATGTAACATGGTGCTTAACTTCATTTTATATAAATTAATCTTGACTCTGTAATTTCATTGTATTTTAAAACTGACGAGAGCTATTTAGCTGAAATCTGGATGTGCTTCAGTCATAAAAACATCAATGGAATTGTGAGTGATGGCTGCTACCTATCCTTCTTGGTCATTATTCATTAATTCTTCTGAATAACGGACACCAATGGGGAAAATTAAATTGCCTGCTTTTAAGAAGTGTCCGCTGTTAAGAAAAGGACAAAACATGAAACAGTAAACTACCGTTTATCCTAAATGATCGGGCCGGCGGCCGATTCGGATAATGAAAATTTCGGATAAACAGAGGTCCCCCGTTTTCACGAGTGAAACACAGCGAATTGTGTCAATACCATGAAGTATGATCGTAAAACGTGCGAATGCCACACCACTTCTGGAAGCAATCCAGCCAGCCATCATTTCTTAGGAGGCACAAAACTAAGGATGTGAACATTTTCTTATTGTTTTTAGAGATTTATCTGTGTTGTGTGATGCTTCAATAGAACAAAATGTTTCATTTCCTGATTGATTTGTTTTCCAGTCAGTAATCGCACTCATACCGACATTCAAATCCGCAGCAACTTTTGCGGGTGGCTCACCAGCATAAATTTTCTCAAAACGAGAAGCTTTTGTTCCAACGAAATCAATTTTTTTCATTTCGCACACATAGTCACTATCAGTATTTGTTTTATTTTATTTTATTGTTTTTATTTTTTACCGACACTAGAATGATTCTTTTTGGTTACTTGAATGATTCTTTTAAACACGCAGATGAATGACAAGAAAACGTTCAAGACATATTAGACAAAGCTTCTGACTTTTGAAACCAGGCTGGGGCAGCCATTGAATGAAAACATTCAATACATTTATCACCTCTCTCCTGCCCTACCCAAGTCCATGTGGCAACACAACAGTGCGTTTTACTGTTAAACTCTTGGCTTCGTCTGTTGTACCGAACAACAGGTGGAAAGTGTTTGCGCCACACCCTCATTGTCGGTTTCATGCATGGAGCAATACTGCATGTACTGTACTTCCAAGAAGTTCCAATAGATGGTAATGCCATGAAACCACACAATACGAACATGAAACACACTAAAACTTGGACCAACACACACTCAAATTGACGACACTCGGACTTTTGCACGCATGAGTGCACTGATTCTTTTGCTCTGTCCGTTATTTGGAAGTTTTGATTGTTGTTGGGATACATACTACAGTGTCAGTGTCCGTTATTGAGAATGTCTGCTATTTGGAATAATTTTAGCACAATGGCTAATGTTCTTTTTCAGGGGAATTTTAAAATGTCCGCTATTTAGAGGAGTCCGTTAATAGAAGTTTCACTATATCTAGAATTCACAAAATGTAATACTTTCTTTTTCTATCTTTTCTATGTCTTTTTTAGTTCTGACACTGGCGAGACTAAGCTGCTATGGTTGATGTTTTGAAATTAACTTTATGTGATTGTATAAAATGGAAATAAAATGTTAGTAGTAACTAATTATGTTTGCAATGGTGGTTTTTTTTTTTTTTTTTTTTTTTTTTTTTTTTTTTTTTTTTTTTTTTTTTTTTTTTTTTGAGAAATGGTACTTAATGTTACCAAAATGTTGTTTCAGGAAACTCCACAGAAGGTACCAAAGTTAACGATTGTTCCACCTAAACCACCAGAATCTCGGCCACATCGTGCACACAAAGCACATAAAACAGAACGACATAAAAAACACAGGCACAAAAAGAAGAGACGGAAGATTGCTGATGAGGATAGTGATAATGAATACAGTGATCCTGATTTTCTTGTGTAAAAATAAAAAAAAATAAAAATAAAAAATTGTTGTGTACAGTGATGACAGTTTTTTCTGATAATGTGTATGAGATGTGATATCACATCTGAACTTTTGCAAAAACTATTGAAGTGCAATGAACGGACTGTTTCAATAATTTATTATCAAGCACAAATTCATTTGAGGTTCTTGGAAAGTGAAAAGTTAATTTATTTAAAAACTGGAAATGTGTTTCTTTTTAAAAAAAGGACTATATAAATATCAGAGTATGTTTTATTATTTTTTACTGAAATTTTATTTGACTTACCTTTTTCAAACATGTGCACTATTAAAGACTGCACAGCAGCCGACTATTCCAGATGGTACAAAAATCATTGTGTTAAGCAATATGGTAGATGAAATGAAAAGTCAAATTGTGGCTGTTGCTGTATTCTGCAACAGCTGCCCTTATATTTTTAATCGTGGGACCCTTCTTTCTAGGAAAGAAAGACCCTATTTCAAAAGTAACGTATGGATGAAAGTGTGTTCATGTATGCACGAGCAAATGTACATATGCGTGCATGCAGGTATGTGTGTGTAGTATGCATGTGTGTGTATATGGCCGTGTGATGTGTAAATATAAATATATATATATAAAAGTATATATATATATTTAAATCTATAAAAGTGTAAATTCTTCTACAAAAGCCACCTAAGGCTGTAAGTTTGTAAAGTAGCCAGGGAGTTTTTTTTAATTACCTGGCATAAATTCTATCAGAGCTTTCATAGAGAGATGTATTCCTTTTTTCCCATTTTTTTAAATCATTGCTTGTATTTTGTTTACTTGCGGTCAGTCACTACTGGGTAAATCCATATATGTACAGCTCTATAATTTGAGATGGAAATGTTTTGTTGTCTGAAATGAACATGTACTATCAATAATATTCATTTTGAAAAGTATTAGCTAGTGATTTTGAAACAAAAATTTAATGAATTTAATTTATTACTGATATTAGTTTCTTCCCTAGAATGGCATAATAAAATGAATAGAACTCGTATATATGCCCCTTGTTAATTTTTTTTTATTATTATTTTACTTGAATGTGTTTGGAGTGTAGCACAGGCCTTAACCCGTTATCCTAAACCTCTCAAATGTTGGCGGTAAAGATCAAAGACCAAGGTAAATTCATGTTCAGGCTGTTATGAGATTATAAACCAATTTGCCAGTAGGAGATATTACAGGACAATTGTGGATACTTATTATCAAGTTTTCCATAACAACTTGCGTGCAGTTTTTAAACATTTGATTACCATTTCAGAATACTATTTTTTGACAGGTGTGGTGTTATTGAACATTCAAGAGACAAAGTCAATGTGAATTTATGTATTTTTAGAAATTTTAATTTACACACATGCAGCCTATGAATAGCTGTTATGGAAACATCAGGCTTTTTGATGAGGCAAAAATGCAGTTACTCATTTACTGTACACACAGCAAAATTTTGAGCCTCTGCTTTGTTCAGTTCACAAGTTTCAGTAAGTTTCAGGACTTGATGCATCATATTTTCATAGCAGGCAGGCTCATTGTTTTCATAAACAACCTCAAAATGTTTTTGTTACCTGCTTCAGATGGTATGATCGTATTTGTTATTTCAGTATGTTGTTCATATTATAGTTAACAAATTATAGTTTTTAATATGCTGGTCACCCATACTTTTCATGTCACTGTCACTGACTAAACTGTTAATTTCAACAGTGACACATTATTGTATTTTATTGATTAAATCTTTTCATTGAAGGTGTGTAGTGATGATGGTCATGCAGAAGCCAGAGAATAAAACAGATTATTGTGTTTTAAAGCTTAAAAACCATATTCTACACAATAAAACATTTGATCAGTTGATGACCTCATATGGACTACATTTCAAGAATGTATTCATTTTTAATAAAATGTGAGATTTATTATAGTACACTGTATTTTGTTGTTTAATCCCTATTAATAAAATTACAATGTTGCATGACTGGAGGGTCTTTAAATTGTTCTTTCATATAGGATACATTGTTTTTTCATAGTTGAAAATTTAGTCAGAATAATGGCCTTAGTATCTGTCTGATATGATTCATTCCTCAAAGTCTGTAATTCAGCAAAAATGAAATTGTATTGTAAAATGTCTTGTTTTGTTGGAATAATCTGTTAATAATTTTATATGTTACCTCATCATTACCAGTGTGTAACAACAATGCTTGTAAGTCACATTGCTGGCACTTTAAATGCTCCTGAGAAGAGCTGTGTGATAATATTGAAATAGATAGTCTGGTTGATTTATGAATATTTTCTGTTAAAATATTGCAGAGCAAACTTCAATGTACAAGTTAATTAAATTTACAAATTTGGACATAATCATAAATACCTTTGATACATCCATAAACTACTTTAATCACTTTTGGGTATCGTTAGAGGCAGTTGTATATTATAACAACACGGATGGGCAATCACTCAAGTGCTTGTCAGTACTGCCTCGTGATATTTAGCAGCAGCATCTAAATAAATGAGATTTTCTTTCTGATTACAGCAATATATTTACAAGGAGTTATCTGCAAAGCCTACACTGTATAAAATGAACTTATTTACTCTTATATATTTCAAAATGTGTTTTGTAATATTCATCTGTAAATTACCTGTATTCACAAGTCACTTTCATATGAAATCCATCTTATAACAGATTACCACTGAAGTAGCAAGAAGGCTCTCAAAATGTAGGTAGAGGAACATTTACATTGTTATCTTTCCATATATCTCCTGAAACACATATGAGAAATGCGCATTTCATGAATCTCTTGTACACCTCAAACATTGCTGATAGAATCACTGAAGCATCACTATAACCAAACTTCAAGATTAAAAAATATAATCATATGTATTAGGGACCATGCAAAATAAACTATGTTGGGTTATTTTATTTGCAGTACTGTTTGTTATATTGCTGAAAGTGAGCATGGCAATACAATGGAACTTCAATTTTACATTCCCTGATTTTACATTTTTTCGCAGTTTTATGCCATACTTTGTGTAGTGTGACTGCCATCTATAAACATCATGTTTGATTTCATTGCATTATTCGCTTTATTTCTGTA
Organism: Locusta migratoria; assembly: GCA_026315105.1. Taxonomy (NCBI): domain Eukaryota; kingdom Metazoa; phylum Arthropoda; class Insecta; order Orthoptera; family Acrididae; genus Locusta; species Locusta migratoria. The sequence continues at coordinate 426,178,227 of CM048755.1, read as the reverse complement.
CACTAGCATGAGGAACTGGCATTAATTCATTGGTTGGAAAGTCTTATCATGAAATGAGAAAATTACAAGTTATGAATTTAATATTGGCAGAACAATAAATCTCGATAGGATATGCAGAAATGTAAAGACATCACTCACTTCAAAGCAGACTTTATTTTGCTAGTGCTGTTTGTAATCCAGTAGACAGAAATATTTGCCATAAGAATTCGTGTTTTTGGTGCAGTTTTTACTGATTACGCTGTAGTAGGTAGTATCTATTAACGAGGGAGTACAATGCTCTTCTATTTGCATCTTTCTTATTTGTAACAGAAAACTACAATGTGTGACACTTTTATTCATTTTTTATCAGTAGAAAATTTTTAAATGCCAAAATCATAAACTATTCTGACCCAAATAATCCACAGATGGTGAAGAGTGGAGGATGGATTACTGAAAGTTCATTTTTGTGTATGCAGTCATTATGTGCATTTGTGAATTGCCCAAGTCAAAATCTTGTTTCGGACATGAACAGTAATTTAAAGAAAAAAGGCAGTGTTTTTGCTAGAAGAAAATTTAGCCTACTAAAACTAGTTGACGCTACTGCAGGGACTCGTGTACAGTTAGTTGCATCTTTTGGAATTATAGTAGCATCTTTAAATATTATAGTGAAGACATCGAGTACTTACACCATTCATGAATATTCTTAGAAGAAGAGGAAATTGATGAAGACAACATAATTCAAATCAGTTCTCACAACTTGGTTCAAGCAAGACCGCACAGTAAATGTTGCCGTTGATGGCACTATCTTGATAGAAATGTCCCTACACATTGCTGCCCAGTTGGGGATTGATAATTGATGAGCATCCAACGGATGGAAAGATCTCTGAAAAATGTTTTTTTTTGACGTTTCGGAATACAGCTCGGTTACCTTCTACCCAGTCACCAATTTCAATTTGACAAGTTTATACTTGCTGTTACATATCTGTCATTTCTAAGAACAAGGAATAACTTCATTGCCAGAAATTATTGTACAAACACTGTAATTTATGCAAAAGTTTCCCAGGGCTAGCAACAGTGTTTTCGTATCGCTCATAGGCTGGAAGTGCATAACACTTTGCATAACCAATGGTATGTTATTTTCATGTAACCAATGAGAGGCAAGAAGAAATGTAATGAATTTATAACGACAAAATTGGAACGATTGTTTGATTTGGTGTGTTTAGAAGTGCCTATTTGCAGTTGTATGTCATAGTTTTGTGTACTTACTGCAGGCCATTCAATTAAATTGATTCAGTTAAGTGAATTGTTACTACTTTTTACAATACAAACTGATCTGCATGTATGTTCATCCACCCACCCACCTACTTAGCACCATGATTTAATTAAAGAAAAAGAAAGAAAAACAACAATGATTATTTGAAACATGGATCCTTTGACACGGAGATTGCTTTTCGTGTTTGCAGTCAAAATCTAATATTTCATTGACTTTTCTTCATATCACGGAATCCGTCTCCTATTGTCTCATTCCGTTACATTTGTTTTTGCTCATATTTTGCGCATTTTGCCTTTCCTCCACCCCCCCCCCCACCCCCCGCCCCTCCCTTCCTCCTCCTCCACCACTTCTGTGTTGTCCTCAATGTTGTGTTTATCAAGTATTGAACTCCCTAAAACGTAAAATAGAAGTTTCACTGTGTTGAGGTATCAGATTCTTATTATGGACACATTTACTCTGCTGCCCCGAGGAAACAGAAAGAAATAATGAATTGCTACAAATTTTTTTTAGATAACGTAATGACTAATGTGTCGCAGAGCTATAGAAAAGAACGAGAACTCATTTTGGTTCAGAACGCCATGTATTGTGCAACTTTAAAATTTGCCTGAAACCTTACATGACCAACAATTACATCTTAAGAGCTAATTTTGGAGTTTTATGACAATCACAAATTAAACCTGTTGAAACTGCTGTCTTGAATGACACAATTAATTTTATTCTATGAATTATGAAATGGTGTCATGGTAGTTTATTTTGCGGCAGCTAGACGTATCGTGCTAGAAACTGTTTTGGAGGTTGCACCTTTAGACTACAATTACATTACTTCATGAAAAATTATGTTTTGTGTGGTTGCTTTCATTAGGATCCCACCAACATTAATCAATCTTATTTGGCAGCTTGTCATAGTTATTGTATCAGTAAAACAGTAAGTCGCACCAATGTCTTCTAGCCTGTGAACAGGTGAAAGGCGTCTGAGTGAGGTTGATGCCACCACAGTTTATTCTTTAGTCCCTTGAGACTGAACTACTGCTAGTTCATAAACTACTGTTATGCTTTAGCTGCTCCACTCATCCTGCATCTAATGGATTTAGTATTGATATTGATTTTAGTGTTTCTTTATGTGCAAATGCACAGACTTGTGGTAGTATGATTTGATGAAATGTTCTTGGGTTTACTTAGCCATTTCTGAGTGGCAAATGTCTATTATGATCTTGCTGTTCTCCAGCCATACTGTTGATCAAAGACATGGTGAACTGAGCAACAGAGAGAGCCCAGGTGGGTCATAAATTTTTAATCACTTAATGTATGTGTCAATAGTTTTCACTAGGAATTGAAAATAATTTATTGTTCATGACCCACAGCAGAACAGTTACCAACAGTGTGTAAGAATGTTAGTGGCACCTACTTGCAAACGTTTTACGCATGCTAACCCCATTTTGTATTTTTCTGAAACCAAAAAGAAAGTAATACATAATTTTTTTAGACTTTCCCAGAGTAATAATAGTTCATGCTCTAAACGGGTTTGTGGCTGGATTTCATCGTTCCTCTGACAGGAAGTTTGAACGGTCCACCTGGCCACCATCTTCGGATGAAATTGGTACACAGTCATGCTGTAACTGAGGAGACATGGGATATGGCAGCTTCTTTGTACCCTGGGAACAAGCCACTGAGCACACATGAGAGAAGCGGAACTGCCCTCTGCAAAGTGAAGGTGACTTCTGTGCCAAAAATCGCTACTGCTGGTGGCACTGTGATCTTTTTCACTTTTCAGAGGGTAGTTCTTCTGATTCTTGTATGCGTGCAGCAGCCTGTTCCCAGGATACAAAGGATTGGCCATATCTGATGTCACCTCAGTTCAGGCACGATTGTGCACCAATCTCGCCTGAAGGTGGCGGCCTGGTGGACCACTAAAATTTCATCTCAGAACAATGATGAAATATGGTTGCAAACCTGTGAAGAGCATTAACAGAAAGTAATATGTATTGCCTGTTAATAAAATTGAGAAAATTCTGACAGTCGCGTCGCGGTCGCGTCGTTCAAATATCTAGGCGTAACATTGCAGAGCGATATGAAATGGAACGAGCATGTAAGGACAGTTGTGAGTAAGGCGGACAGCAGACTTCGGTTTATTGGGAGAATTTTGGGAAGATGTACTTCACCTGTAAAGGAGACCGCGTATAAAACGCTTGTACGACCCCGTCTTGAGTATTGCTCAAGTATTTGGGACCCACAGCAGATCGGTTTGAAGGAAGACATAGAGGCGGTTCAGAGGCGAGCAGCTAGATTTGTTGCCGGTAGGTTCGACCAATGCGTTAGTGTCACGGAAATGCTCCGGCAACTCAATTGGGGATCGCTGGAAGAAAGACGACGTTCTTTTCGTGAATTTCTGTTAAGTAAATTTAGAGGGCCGGAATTTGAAGCTGAGTGTAGTACGATCTTGCTGCCGCCTACTTACATTTCGCGTAAAGATCACAAAGACAAGATAAGAGAAATTAGGGCTCGTACGGAGGCATATAGGCATTCTTTTTTTCCTCGTTCAATTTGGGAGTGGAATAGGAAAGGAAATGCCTAGTAGTGGTACAGTGTACCCTCCGCCACGCACCTTACGGTGAATTGCGGAGTATGTATGTAGATGTAGATGTAGACAGTCTTCATAATCTCTCTGGCTAGCAGTATTGTAGATGTAAGAGATGCAGGCAAAATCGACACGTGTCCATCGTATCTCTGAATTCTTGAATTTGGTGATAACTTGTTTTGGCTAATATGACCAACAAGAACATTATATTCATTTAAGAGCCAAAGTTCTTACTGACCCGTAGGCAGTAGAGCAGGTTCAACTTCTAAATTCTTTGAGCCTATTCACCGTTGTAGCTCTGATTACAGTGCTTGTACCATTTATAACTGAAACTCTTATCAGTATTCTGTGCATTATATAAAGACAATGTCAATTTTGATCTAATAACAGATAGGGGACAGTAGATGTACTGATAATGTTTTCAACATTGTCTGCCAACAAATAATGTAGTGACATAGCTGCCATAGTGCCTCCTGTGTGTATGGAAGGCTTACAGCCACAAGGCTCAGTATGATATCAATCTGAGAAGTAAACAGATGCCATGCCATGGAGATGCACTCTTGCCTCTTACAGCCAACTGAATGTGTTTGGAAGCCACCAGATTGTGGCTTCCTGAATGTCAAGATGCACCTTTAGGAGAAGTGATCCATGATTTGGATATACTGCATCAGCTGTGCAATGATGCTGGTTGCAATGGTGACCTGAACTTTTTCACACTCTCAGACAAGATTTTGGAGGACCACTCGGTACAGACATCTGTCAGGATAGTCGTATTGTAAGGACAACAGTGGCAGATTGTGCAGCTACCACAGCGCAGAAACGAGGGTTTGTGAGCCCAGAAGTATAAATACGAACCATTGCCAATGGGTTACTAGTAGTGGGACTGCAAGCACGCACTCCTCTCGCCCGTCTTCCACTCGTGCCCCACTCGTGCTCGACTGGTGTCATCAGAGGATCAATTGGAAGATGGAAAGACAGTCTGTGCTCTTCAGAGATGGAAAGCAAATTCTTCCTGCACACAAGTGACAGTTGTTAAAGGACATTATATGGTCACGTCGAAAACTGTAGGTGGTCCGGAATTTGAAGGCTGGTCATTAATAGAGCACAACACTTAACACTTACAACATGTTTATTGCTAACACAAATGTACACTCAGTATAGACTGCCTTCCGCTTTGAGTGCTTCACTATTTGTAGAAAGAATTTTCTGGAAATAACAAGTACAGCAACTGTAAGAAACATGTAGAACATTCTAGAAATAGTAAATAAAAACACACAAATTATTTTTAATTTCTGCTCATGGTGGGGTTTGAACTGGGGACTACAAGCATAGTGATCTGCGATGCTAACCACTGCTCCACGTGTTCTGTCACTTGGTATTGCTCTCCCCTTCCTAAAAGAATGATGACCCGCTGTTAGGTTACCTTTGCAGCCAGCTACAGTGTCCTGGATCTTGTCATGGGTCCTCTGTATGGCAGTTCTGGAGAATCCTTCCATTATGCCTGCATGCCTTCCTTACGGTGATGATTACTGGTGTCAGACCCTATGTTCGGCTTTATAATTATCATAGCGGTCTTAAGAGTCCTTGAACAAGAGGCCGTTTCTATCTGTTCTTTGGGACCGTGGTAAGACTTCATACGGAGGACATGCACAATGTCCCTTTGTTTTTTGTGCTTTTGAGGGCGGCTTGTAATCCTAGACTTCATATGTGACATCTGACAGGCGGTGTAGGACACGATATTGTTTCCGATAGCCCAACTTTCTGTACAGGGGTAAAAATCCATACCAGATCTCCTGGGCTGTACACAACAGCTCGGTGCTCGTCCTGCTGACGGTCCTTCTCCTAGGCGACAAGAGTCCTTATGCGAGCCAGCTGTCTTGCTTCTCTGACCCTGGTGAAGAGCTATTTCACAATCATTCTGAGTGTCCAGAATGAAACTTCACTCTGCAGCGGAGTGTGCGCTGATATGAAACTTCCTGGCAGATTAAAATTGTGTGCCGGAACCGGGACTCGAACCTGGGACCTTTGCCTTTCGCGGGCAAGCGCACTACCGACTGTGCTATCCCGACACGACTCACGATGCCGCCTCACAACTTTACTTCCGCCAGTACCTCGTCTCCTACTTTCCAAACTTCACAGAAGCCCACCTGCAAACACGCAAGACTGGCACTCCTGGAAGAAAGGATATGGTGGAGACATGGCTTAGCCACAGCCTAAGGGATGTTTCCAGAATGAAACTTCACTCTGCAGCGGAGTGTGCGCTGATATGAAACTTCCTGGCAGATTAAAATTGTGTGCCGGAACCGGGACTCGAACCTGGGTCCCAGGTTCGAGTCCCGGTTCCGGCACACAATTTCAATCTGGCAGGAAGTTTCATATCAGTGCACACTCCGCTGCAGAGTGAAGTTTCATTCTGGAAACATCCCTTAGGCTGTGGCTAAGCCATGTCTCCACCATATCCTTTCTTCCAGGAGTGCCAGTCTTGCGTGTTTGCAGGAGAGCTTCTGTGAAGTTTGGAAAGTAGGAGACGAGGTACTGGCGGAAGTAAAGTTGTGAGGCGGCATCGTGAGTCGTGTCGGGATAGCACAGTCGGTAGTGCGCTTGCCCGCATAAGGCAAAGGTCCCAGGTTCGAGTCCCGGTTCCGGCACACAATTTTAATCTGCCAGGAAGTTTCATTCTGAGTGTCGTCCAGTTCGAACAGAAACAGCGTATTCATTGTCATCTCAGCTTCACAACTATGGAGCAGGAAAATTGGTGTGAAGCCTGTGGTATCTTGCCTTGCTGTGTTACAAGCAAATGTCACAACTGGCAGTATTGTATCCCAATCTTTCTGCTCAAAATCGACATACATCAACAGCATATCTGCTAATTTCTTGTGAAAATGTTCTGTAATACCATTTGTCTGAGGATGATAGGCAGTTGTTACTCTGTGGACATTGTCACAACCTGACATTACCTCTGATACTAGATTCAACATGAATACTTTTCCTCAATCAGATATCATCACACGTGGTGCACCATGCTTCAGAATAATGTCTTCTTCTAGGAATTTTGTGATCTCTGGAGCTTCTGCTGTCGGCACAGATTTGGTGACAGTGTAGCAGGTGAGGCAGTCAGTGCAGAGGTAACTGCGGCACATGCTTCCATCGCTGGCACTCCTTAACAGTGACTCATATAGTGCTTTATAGATCGGTAGAGACCTTGCCAGTAATACCGGCATCTGATTCTGTCTATGGCTTTCACAAATCCCCGAAGTCTAGATATAGGAGAATCATGGAAATACTTGAGAATAGCTGGCCGGAGATGAGCTGGAACAACCAGTAGCGATTTGGGGACCAGTGGATCATAGTTGCTCTTATACAATGTCCCAAGCTGAAACTCTACTGGGGTCAGTTCTCCTTTCTCCAAGGCCTCTATGGTTTGTAATAATATCACCTAACTCGGTGAGGGCTGATATTTCTTCCACACTCTTGAGTTCGGCTATTGGATTTCTCGAAAGGCAGTCAGGTTCCTTGTGTTTTTGAATACCACTGTGACATCGTACTCTTGGATGCCCATCTTGATAGCCAACCTGATGGATCCTTCAAATTGGTCAACCAACAAAGAGATTGGTGGTCTGTCATGACAGTGAATGGTTTACTGAATAAATACGGCTGAAATGTGTTGATAGCCCAAATAACAGTGAGACACTCCTTCTCAATTGTAGAGTAGTTTATCTCGAACTTTTGATGCGTAGGCTATCACCTTTTCAAAACCTTCCTGAATTTGTTCAAGCACTGCACCAATCCCATAACTCAGTTTCCACATTCTCATCATATAAGACTAGAACTGGTGCAGACGTTACAGCCTCCTTAAGTGCCCAGAAAGCTCTTTTATTTCATCTCATTCCAGTAAAACTTGGTGTCTCCCTGCAGAAGTTCTTGCAATGAATGTTCCTAGTTACAAAACCCTTTTATGAAATGCCAGTAGTACGGGCACAGCCCGAGAAAACTCCTCACATTACGAATATGCTGAGGAGTTTGAAATTCTGTAACAACCCTTACATAATAAGGATGGACACCATCTCAGTTGACTACGTGCCCCAGAATTTGTATCTCTTTGGTGACAAAGAGGCACTTCTTGGAGTTGAGGCAGTCTGAACGCATCCTAACATAGTTGACAGGCAGCTTAGATGTTTTGCAAATGTTCCTGAGAAAACGACAATGTCATCTAGATAACAAAGACATTTCATTTATTTAAGATATTGGAGCAAGTTGTCCATGCGTTCAAATGTGGCCAGAGCATTACATAGTCAAAATGGCATGACTTTGAATTCATAGAGGCCTTCAGGTGTAATAAAATCAGTCTTCTCCCTGTCAGCTTCATCAACCTTGATTTGCCAGTAACCTGTCTGCATGTCCGTGGTTGAGAAGCATGTACCACCTTTCAAACAGCCTATGGTGTCATCAGTGTGTAGCAATGTGAAGAAATCTTTCTTCTTAGTTTGTTCAGATGCTGATAGTCAACACAGAAATGCCATGTACCATCCTCCTCCTTCATGTGGACCACCAGAGATGACCAAGGAGTCTCTGAAGGTTGAATAATGTCATCATAAAACATCGATAACACCTGCTGACACTGTTCCTGAGTCAGACTGGGCCCTATATGTGATTCCATAGTTGTTTCCTGCAATGCGTTGTCAATATAAGACTTCATCAGTGATATTGGGCTCACCATCCTGGACTGGTTCAACTTTTCCTTTAGGAATGAGTTGTGATTGCTCAGTGATCCAAAGTTCTCATTGGCCACCTGTAATGCTTGTGACAGCTGCTGGTATGTAAGAGTACCTTTGTTATACCGATTAGCATTTTGCGATTGACAAGCACTTCACAGTTCAACTGGTCATCTCAGCTTCTTAATGTTCTCATTGTTAATGGCGGGATATCAACAGCAAACAACCTTCCAAGGGAGTACATGTTATGTATGCTTGTTCAAACAGCTTTGTCAATTTGTAGCTCGGATCTTTCACAGTCAATGACTGCCTGGGATAACTGAAGTAAGTCCCATCCGAGGATGGCGTTATGGCTGCATTCTGTTAAAACAACAAATTCAAAAGGCTGCATTCTGTTTTAGATAGTTATTCTTGTGACACATGTTCCTGCTGGCTGGATGTATTTTCCATTTGTTACCTTCAGCACAGTTGCTCTTTTATCGCACAACATTATCTTCTTTAGTTTGCAGCGGTAGTCATTCGACAATACAGAGGAGGACTCTCCTGAATCAACTAGTGCCACCAGGACAGGTTGGTCATCGATGATGACGTCAGTGAGATTTCCTGACATCTTAGCGACTGTTGTGCATGGAGGATTTTCATCTGCGGCAGCCTCATTTCCATAGATGGTCGCCAACACACTGGCCAAACCCCAGACCTTATGGTCTGGAGTGCTATAAGCTACAACTCTTGTTCACCTTCTTTTTTTGTGAAGGGAATGCTCAATATGTGCAGAGTTCTGTAACACTAATTCTTTTTCCATTCTTGCAGTGTGAAGGTGAAGTGTTCTCCCAGAAGGATAATGCTCAACCATACAATTTAAGTGAAACTCGACATGCTCTGCAAGATGTGCAACAACTTCCCTGGCCAGTATGATCTCCAAACTTGGCTCCATTCGAGCATGTGTGCGATATGGTGGATGACAACTGATACGTGCAACTCGCTAATTCACATCTCTTGCCGAATTATGTGAACAGATTGAGCAGGCCTTGGATAATGTATCCCAAGACAGTATTCACCCTCTGTATGATTGAGTCAGAACCTGCATTGCTGCCAGTGGAGGCTACACCACATGTTAATATGCTACTGTGGAGTGGCAGATCGTTCTAAAGCACCTTGCTGTGAAATGCGCGGTTGCTTGCCATCGGAGGCTCGAGTCCACCCTCAGGATTGGGAGTGTGTTTTGTGCTTAGCATAAGTCAAAGTAGTTTGTAAGCCTAGGGACTGGTAACTGCAGTAGTTAAGTCCCTTCGATTTACAAACATTTGAACATATTAATATGGGTGTTTTAGCTTGGACAGTCACCTGGTACCCCAGTAGCAGTTGAACTATTGATCTGTAAATGTAATCATTTCATGTACTTGATATGAACTGTTTCAGCAGTAAATCTTGAGTGAATTGCAAAACTCTAAGAGGATAATTTGTACCAGTGAATATAGCTGACTAGAAATATCAACACATGTCAACTCTTCAAGGAATAGATTCATAAAGTGACTTTTTCCTACAGAATGACAACCATTCTTCTAGCAAGACATCCACCAATCAGTCACAGTTATCTGACCAGTGAGGGTAATGTTAGAAACAGTTAAAATATCACATTATAGCAACACACTGGACTTGCATCTGGGAGGATGGTGGTTCAAATCCACCTCCAGCCATCTAGATTTAGCATTCTTGTGATTTCCATAAATCAATCCAGGCAAATGTAGGTTGGTTCCTTTGAAAGGGCACAGCCGATTTCCTTCTCCATCCTTATTCAAATTATCTTGTGTGTGATCTCCACCTCTAATGACTGTGCTACAACAGGGCATTAAAACCGTAATCTTCACCCCTTCCATCAAGATATAGATGGCCAAGAAATAACGGAACCTCTGCCCATCTTTCCCTGTAGATTTTTGCTACATAAACCTGGTTATTTGTATGAAGCACAACATGATTCCACCTGTCTACTTCAACTCGCTACATCATCAACATTGTGGCAGTGAGATTAGGGTGACCAGATGTCCTGCTTTTCGCAGGATACTCCTGCTTTTTTTTTAGGTCTTATCCTGCGACCCGCGACGAGGTCCGAAAATCTTAAAAATATCCTGCATTTCAATATTAATCCTGTGAAACATCCTGCGAAATTCGATTGTTGTTTATTCGAGGGATATCAGTAGTTATAAAGTTAAAAAAGAATGAAACCCTTATAGAAAAGAGTTTTCACGGAGGAAAAGGTTTCGTTGATACTGTAGCATCTGCTATGCATGTCGTCTGCAGTCATAGCAGATGTAAACATCGTTCGCGTCGACCAGAGATACGAAATAGCTGACAACCAAGGAGGTTCCTCCTTGACGACGACCAAAGGATACCCTCAGTTGGCATTGACCCATGATGTCATCAAAATGGAAAACCCATATTTCAGACAAATACTCAATATTTCAACTGATTAGTGTTTTTATTTAAATAATGGTGCTCGCTAAAATTTTACTTCCTGACCTGCTGGCTTCATATGATTTGCCAAGGTGTTAATATTCTTAGAAATCTGAACAACATAGAATGACTTGCTTAGTTTTTTTGTGCAGACCATAAAGTAAATAAATAATGTTCCTGCTCTATGGTTGACAGGTTCTTGATGTACCGTTGTCTGCTCAGTAAAAGTAATTGCCCTCGTGAAATGAACACGCCGATGCCATGAGTCGAAGCTGGCGGGTGGTATCCCATGCTTCAATGTACCCATTGGCATAACTGAAGCATGGGATACCACCAATCGGCTCTGACCCATGACATGAAAGCCGAAGGATGGTATCTTGTGTTTCAATAGACCTGAGATATGTTGCGTAACTGGGAGATCCTGCTTTTTGGATCTGAAAATATGGTCACCCTAAGTGAGATATATACTTGTAGCCAACATGGCGACCAAAAGAATCACGTAAAACACCAACAAACACACAGAAATTAACATAAAGTCTAAAATGGAGGAATGTGGAGGTTTTGGGTGGAACATTCCAAGTGAGGGGGGGGGGGGGAGGGAAAGACAAAAAGCCAAACGAAAATACACAAAAATATAAATTAAAAACCACACAAAATATGTGAAATAAAAACTGAAAATGACAAAAAAAAAAAAAAAAAAAAAAAAAAAAAAAAAAAAAAAAAAAAAAAAAAAAAAAAACTATACATGGAATTGAATAGTTCACTTGCCCTATAAGACACCTCAGATGAAGATAGCAATACCAATCAACAAACTTGTACAAAACTAATAACATAAAAATAATATCAGATACTTCAACTAACCTATACTACATCTACAATCAAGAAAACCACACCAATCAACCACCACTTAAATCCCATCAATATTAAAATGTACTGAGTATTCAAATTGACTTATACATCAAATGAAGACAGTGATACCAATTAAACTGCCAAGTCCCCCCTCCCAAGCAACAAACAACAAAGAAATAGCATCAGACACGTAAGTCATTTCAAATGTTCCATTTTAATATAATCTTCTTCACCACAACCACTTTTGTATTTTCACATCTGTTGGCTTTGCCAGCTGACAATCAAACTGTTGCCCCCCAACCTAACCTAGACCTTAAGCTATGCTACAGATCAGTTGGTTGCCACAACCAGCTTTCCACATTTGTTGGCTTCACCAAAAGCAATAATTACATTACACCACCTACAGATAATATAGTATGTTGCCAACCGACACGCACTATGGAAATGCTGCTGAAACTCCCCATTACTGTGATCTGAACCCTACACTAACATCAACTATCAACAACACAAAAAAATAATTAAATTAAATAAAAATAAAAAAAATAAATAAAAATAATAAAAAAATACACTTATCAAAATTATGTCCCAGTGTATAAAACACTAACACAAAAAATTAATCACTTACACATATGCACATAACCCCCCCCTACCCTCCCTCATCGTGACTTTCATTAACTTCATTGTTTCTCAACATCTTGTACACTGAACATTATCAGCTATAACGCCAAGCAGCTGAAGAAATTTTATCATGCCCAACATAGTCTTTCCCCCCTGTATCACTCGGTGAGAAAGAAACTTATTCATCATAAAAAAAACACACACATTAAATTATAGAAAGGCAAACTAAGTCAGAAACATCACACTAGTAAAAGCATAGTAACACACAACTTTAAGAGAATCAACCACACCTCACAAATATGAACAATTTCACACTATATGGACATTACAATAAAAATGACTGTGAACCATTTAACTTTCACCACAAGAGCATGCCACCACATCCTTATACACACCACTTGTAAATGCAGACAACTCAGAATATTCATGCAACGATGTCACAACACAATGAGCTGACATCACGGGTCAAAGCTGATGGGTGAAATCACATCCTACAAAAGACCTAAACAATTATTAATTCCTTCACAGCTTTGCCTTGGATTCCATTATTAAGCATTTAACAAATACAGCTCTTCCATGAATGATAATCGCCAGCCACGCAGTTTCTATCTACAATGTATTACTCGACTGATTGTTGAGCTTTGCAGTTGTTTTTGTGGTGGTAGTTTTCTGTTCTTGCCCACTATTATGCTTCAGCAATGCTGTTTTACCTTATTTTGCGTACATTGTCATTACCATAGATATTGTCTGCAGTGAAATGTTAAACAGTGTATCCATTTTTGTCATGTATACTCGTCTTACGTGTTCACCATCAAGTTGTGATCTTTGGATGTCTGAGAAATCCTGTA